>WEIT01035952.1:26545-82495 GCA_013389985.1 Dryoscopus gambensis | reverse complement strand
GCCCAAATGTGGGGTCAGTTGATCCCATTCCCTTACAAGAACTGTAAGTTAGGTTACTGGCACTGCCTGCAATAAAAGTCTAAAATACGTTGTTAATGGAACATTGGATGAGGAGTAAGTGGAGAAGAAACTCTGTAATGTTTCAGTTACTTCATCTCTGTACCCATTAATGCAGCCCATACCTTTTGCGTCTGAGTAAGAAGTGAGGGGAAGGAAGGCAGATCCTTTAGCAAAAAGAAAGAAAGGAAAAAGAGCGATTAAAGAAAAAGAGACATCAGTGTCTTCTAGTTGAACATCAGGAGAAACAAAAAACAACAATAAGGCTTATTGAAAGGACGTAAACTCCTGAGAACCAGGCAATTCAATGAGACCAGATAAAATGTGGTTTAGAATTTATAGATTGTACCAGTTATTTTAGGATGCAGGTACAGTAGCCAAGAGTGTGTACTTTCTTGTTCAAAAATACATCTCACCTGAAGCAAAAGTTGAAGAAAGAGTTAATTAATGGTCTAAGATCCAGTGAACATTGACTTTATCCGAGCAATGCAGTACCTGAGTTCTGTGCTATGTGCAAAACTGACCTTTATGCTCCAGTTTTTCCTGACAGTAGTTGTAAAAGCTGGTTAGCCAGCAGATGCCCTTCTAGTCTTCCTATCCATACCTTGCTTCCTAAGAGCTCTGAAGCATTTCTCTGTCATTCATGGAAGGGGAGCCTTTACTTGAATTTGAAAGGATTTTCTGGAAACCATAGCCTGTCTCGTGTCAGTAGGAAATCTCTCTGAGAGATGAGGGGCAGCAGCAATGCTTGGCTCTTCTTTTAGCTAGGACCTTAGGATGTTTATGGACTTCAGGTCATTCACCTTTCAGTGAGTGGCAGCCCTGAAGTCACAAATAAGCACTGAAAGAAGAAGGCACTTGCCAATCAGTGAAATTCTTGAGAGTTTGGCTTCTCCTGTCCTTCATCCCCACCTCTTGAGATTTTAGAATTGACAAGATGCTGAGGAAACGCACATTTTTGTCATATTTCTTCTAGGGCAGGCAGAGGAAATGAGGGAGGATAGATGTTGTCTCCATCTTGTTAAGCACCTAAGCAAAGGTGGTCCAGGTGTGCAGGCTGACGGTGGGGCATGGGTGGGGAATATGTCTTGGAAAATTCCCAATAGAATAGTATACTATTCCCAGTAGAACAGTAGATACTTTTGTTACTAGAAGTAATCTTTGGAGCTCTGTGTGGATTTTTCAGAAAATACGTTAACAGTGTTGAAGCAGTATGTGTTTACCTAGTCAGTGTAAGCTTTCTTGACTTTTAAGTGGAGGTGAGAGGAGTGCACATTTTTCATGACGTTGTCCTTCATGGAAGAGGTCTTCAAGATAAATGTCTCCTTAATGTGCAGCAGAATATAATTCTTTTTCATTTTCTTGTTTGATTTATCTAAATGAAAATAGTTTGGAAATAAGCCAGGCATTTCTTGCCCTAGCATAGCCACCTATTTTGCTTAGATTTGGGGGTTATTTATTTAACATTTAAGTTTTGGGGAAATTTATTAACCTTGATATTTTTTATTCTCATGGGTCTTGAAGTACATTAGTTTATTGTCAGTGAAGTAACATTTCAAGAGTGAAGTTGTAGCAAGCTCTTATTAATCTTAAAAATNTTTTTCATATAATATGTTTTATAGTGGAAGTATTAGTTTGATGTTGGTTATACTTTAAGTTTTTAATGGTGTGTTTTTCCTGTTTCTTGTTGAGAGATACAGTAATACAGCAAGAGTATCTTTGGGTTGTTGTGTCAGACATTTGACACAGAGAGTTAGCATTGCATGTTGTAAAGAATTGTCTTTATTCCTCCTCATCAGACTCAACTGACAAACCAGTGAACCCATAGTGTTGTTTCCTAGTTTTTGCTAGATTTTGCTAAGGTTTCTAATCTAAGATTTTGCTGAGTTAACAATTTTTGTTTCTTGTAATATTGTATATCTGTTTCTTCTCTCTACAAATGAGTCCAACTTTCTTTAGTTCTTGTTAACAACCATATGCAGAAAGCTAGAGGGAGAAATTCAGAATTCTCTAGTTTAGTATGGCAGTATGGGATTAAAAAGTAGCAAATGGTTTGTCGTGTAATTTCACAGTCAACGTTTAAGAAACCTTGAAAAAGACAAAATCTATGAGGAACAGATCTTCTGGATGAGTAGGTAAATTTAATGAGTAAGGAGATTATTCCTCCTTACGTTTTGGAAAGAAGTGGAGGAGGAGAGTGGCAGTGTAGATTAATTTGTACTGAATTCTGTGTCACTTGCAGCTGAGTTTGCCTCTGATAGCTGACCTCAGGTCAGGCTATATCCAGGGAACATTGCTCAACAAAGGTTTTTCTAATTGGCAGTAAACAGAGGGATGGAAAGCAGAGCAGCCTCAGAACTGCTGGATCTTTTCCAAAAGAGTGGCTAGCAGAGTATGAAGTGCTAGTGCCTTCTTTAGATGAATAAGAGAACATCAAACAGTACAACCTTCTTATTTGTTTGGATGATTGAAGAAGGCTAAAGTATTGGGTCTGGCCTCTTTCCATATACATCTTGCTTTAGAGTTGCTAATAAATAGAAGAATTTAATGAACATATATAGAGGGAGAAACAACCTCTCAGAACTGAAATCCTTTGTGTGTTACTAAACCTATTCTCAATCTTTATTTGAATTATTTGCCCTTCTTTCTCTTAGTTCCACCTCCCACAAATGGCCCAGTCTGTAAATTATTATTCGTGGACTGTTCTGCCCCAAAAAATCTATTTGCACCATTAATATTTTCTAAAATTCTTAAAGAACCCATCCTGCCATAAGAGCAGTGTCCTTATTCCTGTTGGGTTTTGGGTTTTGTTTGTTTATTTTAGCTTTAAGGGCGAATTTCACTGGACTGTGGTTTGCTTGAGTACTCTAGGAAGTGGGGTGTTAATCTAGCACTTTAACTGTCCCTCATTTGGGATTTACCAACAGCTACTGATCTGTTTTGTACCTCTCCTGTAGTTCCTCTGCTATCTTTCAGTTAATTAGTCACTGTCGAAAGTTTTATTAGTCTCTCATGTATTTCTTTCATGTACTGCAGCACAAGTGGAGGTGTTGTCTGCTGCACTCAGAGCATCCAGTTTGGATCCTCAAGAAGAGACAATGATCAGTGTTGGCAAGGGAACAGATTCACAGACTGAACTAAGCATCAATGACCAACAAAGTTTTAAACCTATATTGGGTGATATTGTGCCTTTAATTGGTGACACTGTTGAGGTAAGAAGCGAGTTTTGTACTTTATTTTTTTCCTATTAGGATTTCCAGGGCTCCAGTAACAGAGCTGTAATTTGCATTCATGTGAGGATTGCTTTCTACTTTTGGCTGGTGTGGCATTCCCTTTTGTTGGATGGTATTGAAGTGCTAGCTACTAAAATAAAATGAGTTGTGTTGGGTGCCTTTGTTTTTGCCAGTTCTGTGCTTGTCCATGTAAATTCTTGAAACCGTTTCTGTTAAAATCTCTGTTGTGACTGCTGCATTTGAAGATGTTTTCGTGCTACCACAGTTTATTACCGTGAAATTGCCTTGCTTAAAACAGACCCCTGCTGACAGTAAGTGAATCTTCTCCAGTGCCCCTCCCTGAACCTGGGGAATGAGGTACTTGTTCCATTTGCTCCCTGTTGAATTGATTTATAGTAGATTACTACTCTGCATCAGAGAAGTTCAGGACCTGCAATCAAGATGTTGTGTGGTCCACTGAAAGTTATTCTAGCAATCAGTAACATCTTGAAGTTTTTCACACTTACTTCTTCAGGTCCCCTCCCCGCTTCCTGCCCAGCTGTAGTTGTGGCATTTGATACTCCTTTCTGTTCTTTGCTGTGTGTAAGGCCAAACCCACTACATTCACGGCACAGAATGCCACAAGCTCTGGTGGTATTAAATGCTGTTGCTGTTGCAGAAAGCAATGGTTCCAAAATAAGCTCCATAAAACCAGAGCAAGTGATCTGTTGAATCATACTGCTGAAACGATGTTTTCCAGATGAAATTTTGACAAACATCTTTGAAATGTCTAGGAGTTAATATCAGTTCAGTGCAAATGGTTTCATCCTTCTTTAATTAGAGCAGTGTTTCTTGATGACATTTAATTAACTTTTTCTCTAAGCTGTTGGGCTATCATCTAGACCAGAAACATATGAGGAGTTCAGGAATGTGACATTTACTTGGATACTGCTGATTATACACACTCATAATTTAACTCTACAAATATGGTTTGTTTCAAAAACACCAACCTGCCCCTGATTCCTTTATGTCAGGCTCAATATGCTTTTTTAATCATAGGATCTGTTGTAACACTTCTTTCTAATGCTAACCTAAGATGACAGTGTACATTTATCCACTGTTCTTAAGAATTTTGGGGGTGGTGAGTGTGGTGTTTGTTCAGAGGGACCTGTCCTGCATTTTATGTTTTTGTGTACAGAGTATAGTGCTGATGAAAGTTTAAGAACCAGTCACATTGCTGGTGTATGTTGATTTTGCACTTTTCAGATTTATGCTTTAAAAGGATGCTCTTAATCTGTCAGTTCCTTGTTTGTTACTGGCACTGAATCAAGGTCTCATTTTACAAGTAAGTGGATTTTATAGAGGTGACCTAGAATTCTGGGAATCAAGCTGTGATCTGTTGAGCAAGTAGACTGTTTCCCCCAGCAGTGAAGAGACCTCTGATTTTCACAGGTGGTTTTTGAGGTTTTTTGGTTTAGTGGTGTTTTTGTTGTTGTGGTAATTTTTTTGTTTTTGTCTTTGCTTGGGTTTTTTAAGTCTCAGCATAACAGTGTGTCAGTAGGGTACTGGACACTTGAGAGAAATCAAGCTCCAGCATTTTATATTTGAATGCAGCCCACACAGTTCTGGACATGTACCACTAAGCAAAACCACATTTTGCTTGTCCTCTGGCAGCTGTATTGGCTCATGAAGGAGTTAATGCTGCACGTTAAAGAGAGATTCTCTATTCAAATGAAAATAAATGGTGTAATAGAGTGAACCCGTAAGATTTTGGGACGTGATGAAGCTTGTTTATTTTTTCTTGAGAGGCACTGTTTTTATTTTCTTCAGGTTGTATGTTATCTATCAGGTTTGATAAGGGGATGGGTGTGGGAGTCTGTTTTTATTTGGAGGTGGAGGGAGAAAGGAAACTGGGCTAAAACCTTCCCACTCCTGTCTGCCACAAGTACTTCTCTCTAAGAATAGGATGGATGCCAGGAGGAGATGGACTCCTGACACTGGCCTCCTCTTTGTTTGGGCCAGCTGCCCTGTCAGGAAACACCAGCACTGCTTGTCCTGGTGTGCAGCCCTTGAGACAGAGCAGAGATCTTTGGAGCACAGCCCCAGAGCTCTTGTTACACAGCCGAGGGAAGCTTCAGCTTCAAGATCTGTAAGGCCATGACAAAGATTTTGCATTTGGTACACAAACTTTCAGGCTAAACCATGCTGAATTTTCATGTCCCGGCTCTCTGTAATGCTCAGTTTGGTGTGTGCATGGAAGCAGTACAGATGGAACTTCATCTTCAGGGATAGAGATACTGCATAACCTAAATACTGACTGGTGGCTGTCGTTCTTCTGTACTGAAGCTCTTCCTTTCTGGAACGCATATTTGACTTTAGAAGTGGCTGGGTAAAAACGTTCCCATCTGTGGCACCCTCCATTATAGTCCATTGTTTGACTTGGTTCAGTCCATAAAGTATGATTTTTTTTTAAGCTTAGACTTTTGGAAATGGGGTAGCAGAGAATGTGAGATGTAGTCCTTTCATTTTTATTGTAACAGAACAGACGACTAACCTCTGGTCCCAGGCAGACTGGGAACTCACAGAAAGTACCGTGGCTGCCTCATAATTCCTTGGTGACTCTGGCAATGCTGAAAATAATCTCTTTTTTCAGGGGGGGGAAAAACCCAAACAAAAGGCTAAAAAAGAGTGAAGGAGGAGTTGACTGTCAAACTAAAAATCCTGCAGAGATGGTTTTCAGAGCCTCCGGAGGTTTTATAGTTGGAGCTGTATGCTGCTGGACACATTTAGTTATGGACTTCCTTGCAAATCTCTTCTTTCCTTGGCTCTTTAATGCCTTCTTGCTGCTGTTTCTAAGCCTGACAGGTGACATGGACTGCTGTGCCAGAGCTATGCAATTGCATCACAGTTCTGCCTGTTCTTTATCACCTGTAATTATACCTCAGCAGCTAAAATTACAGCCCAGTGCTTAGACAAAAGCAGCTCATGGAGGAGGAAAAAGCAACTGTCTGAAGTCAGACCAAGGAAGCCAGATAGTATCCTGGAGGCTTTTTTTGGAAGAATTTTGTAGTTTGCTGGAAAACTCTCATTGTCAAAACGATCTGAACAGCTGGTGGAAGTAGGCATGTTCTCGTGGCTTGTGTTGTGACCCTGTGAGCTCACCCTGCAGCATCTGCACATAGATAGATACCTTGGCTCAAATCTAGCAAAAATGCCTTTGTCCTGTTCCACCACACCACAGCCTGATCTACTTTTCAGATATTCATTGCATACTGCTTGAAATTCATGGTTTATTATGCCAAGTCCTTTGTATTTGGGGAGCTCCGCTTGTAACGAAAGTGTCAGTGCTGCATCCCCCCAGCAGCACAGTTTACTGCAGCCCATCTCACCTCTGCCGCTGTTCTCAGAGTCTCGCCCTTACCCTCAAGGCCCAGATGTGTCGCCAGGGTGCTAAAATGATTGCTAAAAATTATTTTAATAGGACTGCTGAGAGGGGTGATGACTATTGTCAGCAGCTGTAGCCAAGTAGGACTCAGTTTTATAAGGTGGAGCTTATGCATAGAGAAGGTTATAGAATAATCACCTCTAGGAAGGATGCAACAGCATGAGTCTCATCAGGTTCTACTCTTCAGTGTGAGGGTGGCTTTGTTTTGACCTTTTTCTAGCACAAATCCACAGCAGCAAAATCAGGTACAGGTGTTTTCTCGTTTTCTGTTCAGGGGGGAAGTAATATGTGACCCATATGTTAGTTATGTTTTCCTTAATGCAGTCTCAAAGGTACTCCTCTCCTGTGATTTTCATTCCATAAGAACCAAAATGGAGCGCAGAGTAAGAGGAGCTTCTGTTTGAAATTGAAAGCAGATTAATCTTGCAGACCTTTTGATTTTGGGCTGCATCAAAATTGTATTTGATATTAAAACATGTATTCCTTTAATCTAAGAAATAGACTCTGAAGCAAGGACAGCACTTCTTGATGTTGGCATTTCTTTTGTGTTTAAACTTAAGAGTGTGTTTTGTGTGACCTTTTATTTTCTTTTTTTCAGCGTATGGATTCTACACTTCACTATATTCATAATGATTCAGATTTGAGTACCAACAGTAGTTTCAGCCCTGAAGAAGAAAGAAAATCCAAAGTACAGGTAAATGATAGTGACTTCTGCTTTTCTTATATGTATCAGATAAGTGAAATTTCTTTTATGTATATGGGGATTTCCTTTATCTCCCTTTTCATTCAGTCATTTCTGACATTATATACTTTTTATTAAATGCCTCTTAATTAAATAGTTTTAAAATATACCTTGTTTCCAGAGATATGGATTCATTTAGCAGTTGCTTCTGTTACATTTATGCATGAGAGATGACAATATTTTTTTGACATGAGATAACAGTTGTCACAGATCTTCAGGCTCTGTTTCATTTGGTTTAGTTTTCTATGGAAACCATGCTGTAATGGGAATTAGGTTATTGAGGAAACAGGATTTTTTTTTTTTTTAATTGCCTATTTAGAGAGGAACCACCCCCACTCCTTGATAGCTTTTTGCAGAACAGTTGCAAAAGTGTTCCATTAAGCTGGAACTGCCTCTGGTATTTTTTTCCAGAAAGAGTCAAATGTTTGTTGTTCCATAGTTCAGTATTACGTTGGCACCGTGCATCAGTGTGATTCCTTGAGTGGGAACCTCAGTCCCGCTCTTGTCCTTGTGAGTGGAGCGGTTTGGCAGCTGTGTTAGGAAAATGCTCTTGTGCACCCCTTGATTGAGTCAGTTCCTGACACAGTGAAGCAGAGGCAGTAGTGAAGTCAACACAAAGAGGTTTTCACAAAATTTTGGTTCAGATGCTTTAGTTTCTCTGTGGACAGAAGGACTGGTCTTCACCAGAGATGTCTTTGTCTCTGGAGAAGCCTCTTCCTGCCTGTTGACTATTCAGGGAGTATTCATTGAACACACTGTACTCTGCTCTCTCCCCTTCCCTGCCTCCCCAAAGCATTTTAATTTACTTTTCTTCTCTCCACCTTCCCAAGATTTTGAGAGAATTAGGAAAGGTTTTTTTGAGAAAGTTCCATCACTTGCTGTTCTGCCTATCTTTATGGGTGACATAAAATGGCCAGTTTGCACAAGGCATGACCTGAATGTTTGCAGAAAGGTAGAATGCAGTCTTTACATTTCCTGGGCTCCCTAAGAAGACTAGTCCACTTGCTCCTCTGTTATGTTGGTCTATATATTTTCAAATAGCCCGCAGTCATGTTATTGTTTCTTTGGAATCTTTTGGTGGAACTTAGCAGATACAAAACTATTGTGCTCTTATAGGACACTGTAATTAAATAATATTCTATAGTTGCAGGGAAAAAAGTGGGGTTTTTTCCCCTTACAGAGTGCCCTGGAATTATAGTGAGCCTTATGAGGAGTAATTGGAAATGGTGTGGATGCTCTGCCCTTCTCTTGCTGCAGGATGTCGTACCTCAAGCCTTGCTGGATCAGTATTTATCCATGACTGATCCGTCCCGCGCACAAACAGTGGACACCGAGATTGCCAAGCACTGCGCCTACAGCCTGCCCGGCGTGGCACTGACCCTGGGCAGGCAGAACTGGCACTGTTTGAAGGACACCTACGAGACTCTGGCATCTGACATGCAGGTGAGCCCAAGCAGCGAGCAGTCTGAAATTCTGTGGTGTGACAAAGAGCAGTCGGGACCTGTGTGGTGATTTCTCTTGTTTACTGGATGTTGGGCTGCTCTGCTTTTGACACAGAGCTTGGCATCGCTGGTGTTATCCTGTAAGGAATGAAAGTGCAGTACTCGTCCCAGAGGAAGTGGGGGCTGTGTAGTGCTCAGGTAGTAAGGAAATGGGCTGGTTAGAGTGGGAGATGGATCTCCACGAGGAAAATGAGGCGAGGTCTCTGATTTCCTCTGTGTGCTTGAGATCTCCTGGCAGTGTGTGGGAGTCTCCTAGGTCTGAGAATCTGGGCTGTGCAGCTGTGCGAGCAGACGTGCCCCTGCAGGCATGTCTGGGGCTCAGTGAGTCAGCCTCACACCCGGCCTCGGTGCCACATCCAGTTAGTCATACAGGAATAACATCGCTATCACCACGCAGCAGCACTGCTGCTTTAAAAACAAATACTGGAAATAGCAGCATTTTCCTTGTTGTCAGGTGGTAAGGAGGTGGCTTTCTGCATTTTGCTGTTGGTTTACAACTGTTTCCCAGTCCTCCTTTGTTTCCTTTTTTGGAGATGCTCTTTTTATTTTTTTAAATACTCTCAGACTGCTTCACCTCTCTTGAACTTGCTGCTTGCTCTGTCAGAGCAGCAGTTCTCAGGGATACATAGTGAGTAATTTTATACATGGCTATTGCTCATGTTTTCCAGGCTCCTTTGCAGCCATTAAAAACAACCAGCTAATGAATTTAAAACATAAGTAAAAACAAATTACCCCGTGTTCAGAAGTGTCCAAAATTTATCACCAGTCTAATCTGAATTAAGATTGGGTCACCAAACCAGGGCAAAAGAACAGTGCCCATGCTAATTACAAAGTGCTGGCTAAAGAATAGATGCTATTTTATCTTTAAAATACTTACTTGAAATAATTACTTGAATTAAACAATGTGCCCTCAATTTAGGGTGTCTGAAAGCTCCACTGGTCCTTGGGCTGCTGGGCACTAAGTGTGGAAGAAACTTTACCTATTATGGAAGCTACAATACCCCAGCTGAAATATCATGGGATATATATCTTACTCATTTCATTTTAAAAACAGAATGAGAGAGTAGTAGCGTGAAACTAAATAATGCTAAAGAATTTAAAGCAAAAAGTACTGTGTGCAAGAGCACTGATGTCAGGAATACTGTTCTCCTTCCTGACACCTGGAAAATTGAAATATTTTGATGGCTTGTCTTTGAATAGTTCCTTGATATTCAAGTGGAAGAAATGATACCTTGTCATTTGTCTTCTCTTCCATTTTCCTTTTGTTTTTCATTTTAAACTTCCGGTGTAATTTTCAGTTGTTACATGAGACACTGTTAAATATATTTGTAAGTGGTGGAATTTGCTGGGAGTCCAGCTTGGATAGCAACCATCAAGTTTGACTGGAGCACTTCAGATCAGTAACACTGATTTATTTATATTGCAGTGGAAGGTTCGGCGGACACTGGCATTTTCTATACATGAACTTGCTGTCATCCTTGGAGACCAGCTTACAGCTGGAGATTTAGTTCCTGTCTTCAATGGCTTTTTGAAGGACCTAGATGAAGTGAGGATAGGTGTGCTTAAGCACTTGCATGACTTCCTGAAGGTACGTCTTTGTTCAGCTCTGGCCAAGTGCGGTTACAGATTTTGCTTCATTTCTTTGTTTGCACCTGCTTTTTAGCATAACACCCATGTAACTCTGTGGGAATCTCTGCAGATGCCTGTTGAATACTAGAATATATGCTGCAGGAGATCTGTGTTGCTGATACTTTTTTTTCTCTGAAGAGCTTTGTTCGTGTTTATTCAGCATAGAGATGGCAGTGAATGATTTTTTTTTTTGATGGCTCTAATCTGCCTACACAACTTACTTGTCAAATTTCTGTAGAAGTTTCTCTGTAACTGCCTCATTTCTGGAGCTGAAAGACGGAAATCCTGAAACTGTCTTTACTGTTTACGCCTCCTTTCCTAGAGTAAAAGGAGAGAGTCAGTGATATTTGCCTTTCATTAGTGCCTCATGTGGTTTTACAGCCTTAAGCATTACAGGGTTTAGCCCAGGAAAGCAACACTGTTGCTAAAGATTTAAGGTTTTTTTTAAATAATAAAAGAGTGTTTCATTAGTTGTATTTAACAATACCTGTAGTTCTTTAGGTAAGTTTGTATTTACTGTTACAGCTTCTTCATGTTGACAAAAGACGAGAGTATCTTTATCAGCTTCAGGAATTCCTGGTGACTGATAACACCAGGAACTGGCGTTTCCGTGCTGAGCTGGCTGAGTATGTGGTTTTCTGAATGATTATTTTTATTGTTGTGGATATTTAAAAATGTGAAAAGCATATAACAGATGCTTTACAGTGATATTCTTAATTTCATTTTTGATTAGTAGATGATTCTTACCCTCCCCCACATCTCCCCCTTGCTTAAAAATTCCTAGTAGTCGTATTGTCATTATTGTGAATAAGTGGCAATGTAATATTTGTAAGTGACCCATAGTCAAGCTGATGGCACTGAAAAATAGAAGATTTTGCTTCCCAGTAACTTCATTATGGCCGCACTGCGTTTTGATGAGTGTTGTCATATAAACCATGATACTCAGTTAAGGTGCCTTTTTCCTTATTGTGACGTACTCTCTTTGGTTCTTCTTCCATCTTGTAGGCAGCTGATCTTGCTTCTAGACCTGTACAGTGCCAGGGACATCTATGACTACCTGCGACCTCTTGCTTTCACCCTCTGTGCAGACAAAGTGTCCTCTGTCCGCTGGATTTCCTACAAGCTGGTAAAGCAACCTAAAGAAATTGTGCAGGTCAGACTTGTGAGTGTTGGTGGTCAGGAGTAATTTTTGTATTTACTTTTTTTTTCTTCTCGTTTCTTCAAGGTTAGTGAAATGGTAAGAAAGCTGTACATGGCTTCAACACCAACCTTCGTGGTAGACCTCATGAATGAACTTATTGAAAAGTTCTGTAGATGTCACAAGTGGTCTGGTCGGCAGACCTTTGTCTTTATTTGCCAGGTGAAATGTCTTTTCATTTTTATTGTTTTGTTTGGTTTGGTTTTTTTGTTGTTGTTGTTGTTTGGGGGATGGTGGTGATCAGAATTACGGGGACTGGAGCTCTCCAGCTGTCTATTGACATTATGTTGGTGAATATTTGAGAACTTTGTTTCCAAGGGAATAGTTTCATGGCTGCTTTTTTCTCTATTTCTCCATATATGAGCTTGTCTGCATCTCTAGCTCAGCGTATTAGCACCAGATCATCAAATCTGATATTGAATATAGAGCACAAGTGTAGCAAAATAATCTCTAAGTTGCAGAGCTGCTTTGTTGCTCAGCATGAAGTGAGATTTATATAATAAATCTTTAGAAATCAATCAGTAGGTGCTGCCTGTATCTCTTTGGCCAGCTTGTGCAGCTTGGTCAAAACCAGTGCATTCTCAGCAGAACAACCAGGAGCTGAAACTAGCTGGAATGCCAAGGAAATGGTCACATTTGGAGGCTGTAGCAGAGGTCAGACTGGGAGCCATGGCTGCTGCCCAGGTGGACAGTTTTTTGAAGTGTTTGGAGAAGTGTGAGTTTTGAGCTTATTTAGAGAAACGTGTTTGGGTGTAAGAGGTGTTCATTGACATGAACCATTTTTGTCTTAATATAGTACCTAGTTTAAACAAAGACTAAATTAATTGTGAGAAGGATTGTAAAGGTCTTCCACTTTTCTCTCCTGTTTTCGAGTGGGACACTGATTTAAAAAGGAGAAAAGGGAGTTCCATATTTCCTACAAAATAAAGTGGGCGTCTAACTGAGCCTGAATTTCCTCAACTCTAGTTTGCTTCATTGTGTCTGGGTTTGTGCTAGAAAGTACTGTACTGTATTTTAAAACTTTGTGGATACTACCTACTGTATAGGTGCCACGAAGGTAGTAAGATCTGTTAGCTCTGATTATGTGTTGGGATTTCATCCTCCCGGTGCTGAAATCTAACGAAATTGCCTCTCTGTTCTTGCCAGACTATCATTGAAGATGACTGCCTGCCCATGGACCAGTTTGCTGTGCATCTGTTGCCACACTTACTACACTTGGCATCTGACAAGGTTCCAAATGTTCGAGTCCTGCTCGCAAAAACACTAAAGCAAACCCTTTTAGAGAAAGGTTAGTGGCAGAAGGAGTTGCAATGGGCTGACTGCATGGGGGTTTTTTGTCCCTCAATTTTCCTAAATTCGGCTGGGAAAGAAGAAATAACATCAGATGTGGGCTGCTGCTTTTACAGTCTCCTCGGTGTGAGATATTACCTTGGCTGACATAAAGCCGTGACCCGGTTGTGGTATCCGACCTGCTGTTGTGTGATGCTGAGGAAATGAGTTCTTGCTCATATGCCAGCCTGTTCTTTTGGTGTCAATTTCCATGAGTGAGCTACTTTGTAGAGGTGTCATTGGAAAGCACAAGTGAGCAACTAGCAACTGTGAAGTTGTTGAGCCGTGCCTTTTATTTAGTTAAAAAAATCTGTTGATTTTCTGTGTAATAAGAGCGAGAAAGAAAAAAATGCACAAATACAAACCACCATTTGTTTTCTCACTGGGGCAGAAGAGATGGCTATTGTTTGGGGTTTATATTTTATGGTAGCAGTGGGAAGAAAGTTTCTGTGGATTCTTCTTAGGGAAATAAGACATGCAACTCTCAAATTGCAGACTGTGCTTAGGAAAGCATCCCCGGTGCATCGCAGGTGCCAGAGGAGTCAGCAGTGCTCAGAGTCCAAAGCACTGTAAAGGAAAACAGCTTTACAAGTATTAGGCTATTTGGTAAAACAGCAGAGTGTCCACACTTGGAATACTTCATCCATTTCTGGTCACATCCACACTCAACACCATACACTGGCTTGAGGACTGCTGTAGAAAAGGGCAAAATGTCCCAAATGCTGGACAACACCAAGGATGCCAACACAGTGAGCACTGGGCACTGCCTTGTGCATGCTGACTCTGAGGAAGCATATGGAGACAGCTGAGATGGATCAGCTGCTGGGCAGTGATTTATCCTCTGTTAACTGTGCCAAGGATGTCTTCCTGCTCTCATGTGGCATTGTTTTTGTCTCCCCCACGTGGATGGTGCACCTCCATTCTGCATTGCCACTATGTAAGCTTATGGCATGGGTAGTCCCTGCCTCAGAGGTGTTCTGTGTATGATAGGGAGGGTGAATAGATTGGGAAAGGCAGATTTAAAAAAATCAGGAGTTTTTAAACCTCACATCTCAGCTAATCTTCCCGTGAGCCATTTGTAGTTAAACTGCTTTTATGCACCTTGTGTTCCATAGTTCATCAAAACTGTCGAATGCTGGAACTTCTTCCACTCTTTATTTCATGTTATCTTAGCTCTATCATTTGATAATTATTAGGCAAGGCTGGCAGGGAAATGGAGTGGCATGGCCATGGGTTGATGGTATCTTTCCTCTGTCACAAATACAAGCACTCTTCGTCTGGAGTTGCTTCCAGGCTTTTCCTTCCTCTTTGGCCATGGAATTTGTCACCCTTTTATACTGAAGGGCTGTAGAAATCCTGTACTTGAACATCGTCTTTAGAGCGACTTTGCTCTGAATCATGGAATGATTTTTTTTTAAGGTGAATTCATAGATATATTGAAAGTGTCTTGTGTGCCTGCTCAGATATTCCAGTTGGACTGTAAGTGTGCACTGTCCTCTGAAATTTTGTATCTCACGGGGTACGCTGAGGTTGCCATTGAAATACCTGCTATCCTTTCCTCCCATAAGTTTTGTGCATTTTCTCTTACAGAGTATTTCCTGAATTCTGCCAACTCTCACCAGGAAGCCGTGGAACAAACAATTATGGCTCTTCAAATGGATAGTGACAGTGATGTCAAGTATTTTGCAAGCATCCACCCTGCCAGTACCAAAATTGCAGATGATGCCATGAGCACTGCTTCATCAACTTACTAAGTTCTGAATGTTGCTATAATTAAAAAAAAAAATTAAACAAACTATCCTCAAATGCTTCTAAAATGGTTGATTTAGAACAACCTCTTTGGAAGGAAGGATTTCTTGCCAGATTTAACAGGTGGATGTTATCTATACCTGATAACCAGGGATTTTAAGTCAAGGAAAAGTAAACATACCTGTGTCAGCTTGACTTTAGAAAAACACTGCTCAGAGGATTATTTTTGCCACCGAAGCCTTAAATCTTCTGTCTTCCTGAACAAATGAAACTTGAATTGGCAGACCATTTTCATTGCAGAAAGGATGGGTGATTTCCAGAGACCTGCATTGTTTCTCCTGAGGAGTTAACTTAGCAAGTATTTCCTGTAGCAGCTGATAGGCGGGATGGCCAGAGAGGCCAGTTTGTACCGGGACTGAGATCTCCAGTATTAGTGCTCAAGTTTTTGTCAGTCAAGGACTTGATTTGTGTGCAGCTGGGCACACCCTTAAGTGGGAATAGCTTTGATGTTTGTAAATGAGGAAAAGTAGAAATTTGGATTTCTCTTAAGGGCTCAGTGCTAACACTAAACTAGAAACTGATTTTAATCCTTAAATGCAGCATATTGCTGTACCCATTAGCAGAAAACTTTGCTGAGTACCTGTGTCCTAATTATTTTCATGCTGGTCATGACCTAAAGGAAATTTATTAGCACATGTACTTTAAGTCAGGTATTTTTAACTTGATCATGATCGGCTCTGAAGGTGCAACTTTTTTCTTCACATACTGTACATATCTGTGAGCCTCCTTGGGGTGCTGCAGTCTTTAATCATGTTGTTTAAAAGCTGTTGTGATACAAGTTGTTCTCTACTTGTCCAAATAAAATTTATTAATGAGATTGAAAGAAATCTTGTGACCTTTTTGAGACATTAAAAAAATAAGTTTGAAATTAAAGTGGACTTTTTCTTTTGGTTCTCTACACATTGGTGGCTATTTCAGGGGCAGTGGGTTTGCTTAATGGTTATAAAGAATTCTGCATTTTGAGATGGAATATGCTACAGCACAGCTGTACTTTGACCATGTAGTTGAGGTTTTGCTGGATTCTTCCACGTGTCTCTTTTGCTTGGGAATCTGTTACTCCAGCGTGAAACGGCATCTTGGCTGGAAGTAAGTCTGAATATCCAACGCAGTCAGAGTTACAGAAATCTGTGAGTTCAAACTGCCTTCAACCTGCCTGCAGTCCATTGACGGCTTTCCTTCCCTCTCATTTAAAATTACGGATCCAGTATCTCCTTCTGTGTCTTCCAGGGACAACTTCCCTGAATCACCTTTCTTCCAGCCTGTGGAATCCAAAATGTGTGAAGCTTTTTTCCCCTGAGGAAGCAAAATGGCTGTGGCAGCTTATCTTTGATGTATTTTAGCAGAACGTTTTCACTTATCAGTCAGGTACCTGATGCCTTAGCAGTTGAGCCTCAGGCAGATAATCTTTTTTTCACCTCCTGTTTTTTTGGAAAATAGATTATTCTGCACTTTCTTCTCTTGTTAACAGAAAGTTGCTATTTACTCCCCAGAGGCTGCTTTTCTACTCCTTAGCATGGCCCTGGAGGTGGTTAAGATAGAGTCATCTCTCTCTGCCCTGAAGTGTGGTGGGTTTGGGTTTTTTAGGATAGGTTTGATTTTTTAAATTGCAAATTTTTTTTCCTTTAGGCTTGAGGATTTTTGTGGGATTTATTTATGACTTTTTGTAGGTGTGTGTTTTTTCATCTGCTATTTTGGTGTAGATTTTTTTTTTTTAAATAAATGTATATGTATATATTTTTTGTTACATATCTTTCCATGCATGCCCCGTTTTCTTTCCAAAATTGGCAAAATCCCTGGAGGACTAGGCAGGGTGACAGCGCTGTGGATGGCAGCAGGCTGTGTGGAAGCAGGGAGCAATGCAGCCCTCCGTGCTGCTGTAAGCAGAGCACTTGAAAATGAGTCATCTTCTCCCAGACCGGATGATTCCCATTTTAGCAATATGCCTTGAAATCCAGTTGATTTCTGCATTTTGTTCAGAGAACATAAACCCTTTCATCTGTTTTTTGCCTGAGTGTAATGACAGTTGAGTTGTAGTCGGAGCATGCGCAGTTCCCGATGTGAACAGCACCAGCTCTCTGTTGAGAGCAGAGGATGCTTTAGGTCATCCTTTTGACTGTGAGTGGAGCACAATATTCACTGGAGAAGTATTGGGGCTTAAATCCCAGTGTTTGGAGTCTGAAATTAACATGGCCCAATCTAATTCCGTCACTGTACTCGTGTACTCTTCCACCAGTCCAGTAAAATGAAGGATTATATCTGATCCCTTCAGATACTTTCTAGTTACTTGAAGGTAAAACACCTCTGTGTTGAAAAATGAGACAGAACTTCCGGATGCTTTATTTAGGCAGTAGTGGTGCAGGCCTAGGAATTTGAGGGAGAGTTTGAGGCTTTTCCTAAGGAAGACTTGAGTGTTTTGAGTTCCAGCGTGCCTGAATTTTGACATGCAACAATTAAAGATCATCTTAAGTGAAGAGGAGAAATGGCTTTCTCCTTTATCCTCCACCCAGCATGTCATGGATCCGTCCCCTTCTTTTCTGCTTCATTTGATCATTCCCAAGAAGTGGAGGGGAAGGAAAGACTTGCTTTATTCTCAGCGTTTCCCAGTTCTACAGCCTGAGGGATGTGAACTCTATTGCTGAACTCTGATGGGGGATTTTCTCATGCCAGCAGTGTTAGCAGTGTCAATAATTCAATCTTCATCGTGTCCCTAAGGATATGGGGTTTGGGGAAATGAGCATCCTTGTTCCCGGTGCTGCTAAAGGGAGCTGTTTCTGCTGTGGGGCAGTGTCTGGGGATGCTGCCAGTGGTTCTGCTGAATTACCTCCTGTGTGCCTTGCCTGAGGAAAGATTCGAGCTGTGTACCTCAGTTCATTTCTCTTTTGGTCAGGATTTCCTGAGCAGAAAGGGAGGTGGCTCCTGAATTGCCATCTGTTGATCCATGGCATTCAAAAGCCGTATCACCAGTCTACCTCTGCTTTCTTGGTAGAATTACCAGATTGGTTCTTCACAGGCAATTTTCATTGTTTTCCATTTAATCTTTTGGCTCACTCATCTTGCACCTTCTTCATGAGAATTCTTCACAGGAAATCCCTTTTATTCCCGTGTCCTGGTTGCAGCAGTGCCTTGCTTCTGCTTGCTGTTTTCCACAGCAGGTTCTCTCCCTTCAGTTGTTCCTCCCCAGGGACCCATCAGGATTTGGTAGGGCTGTTTCCTTGCCACACTTCCCTGCAGATTTCACGCCAATAAAACCGGCAAATGTCTGGAACCCTGTAGATGGGGGTTTGTTTATTGCTAACACATGAGCAAGGCTTGGATACTTTTTTTTTTACTGCTCTGAATGTCCCAGATGGCTGCTGCACAAGTTCCTGGCCCCGTGGGTTCATTAGGACAGCAGAACAGGGTACTTGTTAGAGCCTTTTTAGTGCTCACCTCCTTGTCCCTGCACTGCCAGAGGTCAGGCTGCAGAGGTGGCTGGTTGGAATTGGTAGTGGAGGGGCAGGGGGCAAAGTCTGTCCCGTGGCTTAGGCACTCTGAGTTCCCTCCTGCTGGCAAGGTCTCCTGTTGGTCCCTTGTCCTTTGCTGGGGAAGCTGCTGTGCAGCTCTTGTTTTCTGACCTGGTTTCAGCCCGGGGGACCCCTCTGTTGTGTAGGATGGGAAGAGGAGTCTGAGGCAGGCGGGTGAGCAAAAGCTGGTTCTGTATTCCACTTTCTCCTCCCTGATGCTGATGGGAAAGGCTTGTCTCCCCGTGTCTGCCAGCATGGAAAGGATATTTAAAGTGATTGATCATTCCTTTATGTGCAGAGTTATGACTTACTGATACACTGCCTTAAAATATAAAACTATGACAGAAAAGCTCATTTAAAATGTGCATGATCTTCTCCCCCTGCCTGAGTGCCTTCAGGTTCTGCCTGTTAGTTTTAATTAAGATTTTTTTTTTTTTTAGATTGGAAAAATAAATAAAGAACCCTAGTTAATGGGATTATTTTAGGCTTCAGTTGTTGTTGAGGTTGGACTACATCTAGCTGATTAAAATACCCTGTCACTTAGCAGAGATAAATAACCAAATGTTTAAACACCTTACAGATCTCTGATCATTGTCTGCTTGAAATTCTGTGACCCATTTCTGCAGACATGTAGTAATGTCTCTGTGTGGGAAATGCTTTAAAGGGATTACCTGTAGGTGCTTTGGGATCATCACTGTGACAAGTGAAGGTACTGAGCACACTTCTCTGCATGTTTTTTAACAAGGCTGAGAGGAGGAGAGATGCACTGTTTGAACATCAAAAGGAATTTCAATTATTTTTTAGTCAATCCAGGTTTGCGGTGTAAGAAAAACCCAAATAAACTCAGTTTGAGTAAGGTGCCATCAAAGGCACAAATGGGAGCCAGGCCATTTCTCTTGTACTGATCATTGAGCTCATGGTTTCTTCTTCTGGCCTCTTGACTGAGGGGTTTTGGGGTTTTTTTAGCTTTTTCCAGTCACCTTCTGGATCTTTGTGCCTGACATTGTTTTCTACAGGCAGTGCTGTCAGCAGAAACGTTCTACCCCCATCTTCCTCAAGGCCCTGCACTGGGATAACACCAGGCAGTGGCTCTCAGTAGTGGGAATGTGCAGCAACAGGAGCTCACCGGGACTCCCACGTAGATCTCCTGTGTGTCAGCAAGTGGCGGTCCTTGGTGCAGGAATCTGGGATGCAGTATTCCTCTCTCTCAAATCAAAATGCTTGGATTGCAAACTTCCATGGTGATCTGTGGAGCTGTAGATGAACAAGGCTACGGCCATGCTCAAGGCTCCCTTGCCCCTCCAAGGGTGGATCAGCTGTGGTTCCTCTCCAGGACTGGGGCGTTCAGAGACGAGGGCTTTGGGAAGGGGAAGGCCTGTGCGGAGTAGCCCAGTTTGCAGGGTTGGTCTGCCTCCTGTGGTCTCGCTGCATCCCTCGTGATCGTACTGAGAACTCCTGCGGTTCGGATGGGGAATTCTTCCAGGGCGTGGGAGTGGGGTTGTCCGGTTAAAATCATATGTTTGTGCAGTGTAATCCTTTGGCAGACCTCGCTCACGCTGTTAAGGCAGCAACACGAGAAACTGCAGAGGAAACGTGGCAGCACGTCCCTTGTGTCAGCAGCGACAGTGCCAACGCCGAGCCAGGGGCAGTGCCCCGGGAGGGGCCTGTCCTGACAGGTTCTGTGGATATCCACCCCTGTGAGAGGGTGGGGCGGCAGCCGAGGGCTTGGTCTGCGGTTGTGCCTGGTCTCCCAGGGACAGCGAAGGGCTGACAGCCGTGCTCTGGCATGGGGCACGGTGCTGTGGCTTCTGCTGTTGGGAGTGTTTTAAAGAACACTGGAGAACTTGTGTGGTTGGATATAAGCCATATTTGGTCTGGATGAGGCATTTTTCCCTGTGCAGATGAAGCACTGGGAGTAAGAGCTGCTTGCTGAGAAATGAAAACCTTGACAGATGAAGCTTGGTCAGATCTTTTTGGCAGAGGTTCAGGTTGATGTTTTAATTGTTTTCTATTTTTTAATTGAAAGAAATTAGCTTTACATGGTCAGGTGTCAAATTCTTGGCTTCAGTACATAGATTTTAAAAATTACTTCTTAGCTCGTTAATCTGAGGGGACACAGATAAAAATGAATCTCCCCAGTGCTAGTGTGGGAATAGTGACTAGAGGTGGAAACCTCCTGTACAGCAGTCCTTTATGCCCACGGCGATGGACAGTGAATTTCTGGAGCCCTGTCTACGGTCCCCTGTGTTACACATCAGGGCTTTCACAGTACCGCACTGCACTGGGCAGGGAACCTTCTACATTCACACCAGCACAGGTGCCTTTTGCTTCAGTCAGAGTGAAGCTGAAACCTGTGTGGACACCACAGAGCCCAGGAAACCTGCAAGGCTTTGGACACGAGCTAACGTTTTTAGACTTGTGGTGCAAATGTGATCTGAGAGCAGTACTGCTCATTGTTTATTTTTTTCTTATCTTTCAGTAAATAAAATAATCCCAGTCCTTTTCAGCTGTTCAGACAATACCAGTTCACTTCAGGCTGCCGTTTTTCAGGGTAAAAAGAGTTACTGGGAGGGAAAAATCCTGCTTGGTATGCCAGATGTCTGAGGCTGTTCCAAGTACAGCTGCAGTATTTCAATGGGTATAAAAGCTGTCATGATTTCAGTTAGATGCAAGTTAACTACTGCTGGCAAACCCCACGTTTGTGTCCTGGCTTACATTGGCACAGGAATCCCAGGGATTTGTTCATATGGTGCTTCCTGATTCCTTGGGCTTCTGACTGACTGATGTGACCAGATCTGTTCCAGGCCTGTCTTGGAAAGGGCTGTCAAAACAAACAAGGTGTGTCACTGTCACTGGTCCCATCATCCACCTCTAGTGGAAATACTCAGCCTTTCAAGAAGGAAGCCAAGAGGCCAATCACAGGCCACCCTTAACAAGCTGTGGGCCCTGTTCTTCCCTCTTTTCAGTAAATGTAAATCAGTCTGGTATTTTGTTCAAAGGGTTGGACAGAGATTCTGCTGCTGCACTTGGCACGTACAGGCTCTAAGGTGTTGGAAAGAGGCGTATTTTAAGTCAGCTGAAATGATACTTTGGTTTAGATAACCTGCTCCTTCAGGCCATGTATGGGCTTCACGCAAGTGACCAGGCTGCTCACATTTTGTTCGGTGGCCCTTGGGATTGATAAATTTATAACATAATCTGAACAGCACACTCAGATTATTGTGCTGCAATTACTTTCCACTGTATTTGAAATTAGTTTTGGCTTTTTTTGGCTAATGATTCACAGCTGCCACATGCAGGCTCTCAGATGGCTGCTGCTCTGTGGCTTTTTCACTGCAGGCGTTGGGGTGAGGAAGCTGCTTGTGTGCTTGCAGCAGCCAGGCCCCTCTGAGGAAGAAGAGCAGGTGCCCTGCCCCAGCCCCACCTGGCTGGGCAGGGCTGAAGCACAGAACAATTCAAAGAAATATCTGCCAGGTGCTCTGACACCAAGTTTCTGGTTCAGGAGCTGCGCTGGTGCAGGGGCAGCAGTTCCACCTCCGTTTCAGACCTCAGAAGTGAAGCATTTTCAGTAATTTGTCACAGAAACGTCTCAGCTGCAGGCACCCTCCCCAAGAAGAGTGACTGTGATTTGCATTATGAAGTAGATGAAGGAGAAACTACTTTCAAATGGCTGTTGAATTTATTTGCTTGATAAATACAATCCTAACAAAATAAAAGTTAACCAATATTAAGAGATTTGTCTGAAGAACATTAGAAAAATTCATGACAATTCAATAGGAATTAGTGTGAATTAAACAAACAAACAAAAAGTTTAAATATTGCCAGCAAATATAAAATGTATGTAACGAAGGCAGGGGAGAATGCTTTAGTTTACATTTGTAATCTGATCACATTTTCTGTGTTTATAAACTTTTTTCCAAATTTTAAAAAAATACTATGCTGTTTTTTCTATAACATATCAAAGCATTATTTGTACAAAAATCAAATCATGGCCAATGATTCACAACAGTGCAATAGATAAAGAATACAACCACATCCAACAGGTGCTGAAAATAAATATCCAGATTAAAAAATAAGATAGCCTATATGCACTCTGTGGAGTTTCTGTCTATATATGGATTGAGGGCTGAGTCTCATGAGTGTACCCAAAACATTAAAGGGCCCTTAAATGCCAGTGTGGGTGGAGGATTGTGAAGGGTAGAGCATTAAAAACAGCCAACCCAAAACCAAGTCCCAGGTGGTGTGGTTGGTTTGTTAAACAGCAACCAAAAAGAGGCTATTGCTGAACCCCCGGTGCCTCCCCTTGGCGTTGCTCTTCGGGCTCATTTGGAATCACAAGTGACTGGCATTGGTGCAGGGGGAAATGCTGTATTGCTTGGTCAGGCAGATACATCCTAAGGACATAACCATTCCCATCCCTGCCTACAAGCAGTGGCTTTCTCCAAGAGATGGAAACATTTAAAATGGATGAAGACAAAGCTCTTGGCTACATGGCAGCAGTGTGAACAGGGCCTGTCTCAAACAGGTGTGATGAGGGTGGTTAATGATGAGTCAGTGGGTTACCTACACTGCTAAAGGACATGGACATTTCCATCATATGGGGACATAAATAACATCTCTCAAGTTTTTACACTTAACTCAGTACATCTCAGAACAGAAATGAAGCTTAAGGGCATGGCAGGTAAACACGATACCCCACAGTCTCCCACCGTTTCAGCCAACCCAGAATAAATTTAAAGCTCCCTTGTATATAATCTGCATCAGAAAGGTATCAAAGGCACAAGCAAGAAGTGACTAGTTAATAAGCAGAAATAATGGTGAATGAGGATGAACAGATCCACAAGGCAAATCATTAGTAAGTGTGGGTGGGTTTTGTTTGTTTACTGAAAATAAGATCTTCCAATTCTTCTCCAGTGAATGTAAATAATGATTTTGGTTTGAAATAAAACTGTTACTGAATTATTTTAAATCACCTGAAGGAAACCAGTCTTGAAATAATCTGATACTAACTGGAAAACTCTTCTGGCCTCTCCAAACTCACCTGAGTCTGATGAGTAGAAGCCACAAGTACTGGAGACGAAAGTCTCCAGGGCTTAAAAGAAAAGTTTCTTTACAGAATGTACACAGCCACCAATAATTTGTGCAGTTTGACTCAAATTACAGTAATTTGCACAGTTCAGTTGATTTTATGCATAGCCAAGGAGTCAGATCAAATTGGAGTTTCTTTCCTGTCTTTACTTGGCGATGGCTTGACTTGCTGCTCCTTGCTTGCTTTTGGCTGCTCTTTGGCTGCTTTCGTCTCCAGGACAGTGTCTCTCTGCTGCTGAGAAACGCCCCCGCGCTTTTCCGGCTCCTCTTCCTCCTGCCCCTGCTGCTCGGATTTCGCGCGCTGCAGCAGGCGGAGCTGCACCCGCAGCTCGATGATGGCCTCGCGCTCCTCGTGAATCGCTTGGTTCAGGTGATTGTTCTTGATCTTTTAAGGAGGGGAAACAAATGTCAGGGCTCCCTCTGACACAGCAGTGCTGTAGCTCAGGGGTGTTTAGCACTGCTGCCCCAGACAGCAACAGGGACTTGCACACAGCAGTGATTTAAAACCAGAGTGTGTGGGTCACAAGCCTGGGCAAAACCGATACACACAACCAGTCTGCAGCTGTGCACTCAAGTAGCCACCACAGAAGGGAACCAGTGAATGCTAAGAACCAAATCTTACCTCCAGTTCCTCATTCTGTCTCTGCAAATCCTCCAGGATGACCTGCAGCTCCTCCTCATCCTCACTCTCACTTTCACTCTCGGAAGAGTATTCCTCAGTTTCACTACGGCCGTGCTGCTGGCGACTGAAAGACCAAGGACAAATTCTGCGTTAAACACTTCAGGTCTATGAGAACTGTGGCAACATAAGAGAGTTAACTTGCATCCCCTCAATCATCTACCAATGGTTTAAAAAAGCAAAATCAGACTCCCCTTTCAAAGCTTAATTTAATAAAGCAGTGATTTCCTAGGGGGATTTTTTTAGTGCACAGGGTAAAGTTTCCTTTAGATCGTAATTGCATTGTTAGAACAACAGAAAATATCTGAAAGATTCAAATTTGTCAAGACTTCAATAAAAAACAAGTGGCTTTCAACTGTGATGTTCACTGGGTGAGCTTTTAAGTGTAGTTTAGAGTATTCTTTCAGCAAAGCATATTTGTACTTTTAATCCCAGCGTGCTGTCCTGGCAGGGCTGTGCTGTGAGCTGTCCCCTGTACCTTTGTATTTCAGCTATTTCTGCTCGGAGCCGATCTATTTCTTCCTTCTCGGAGGCGATCTGTCTCCGCAAAAACTGCTCCATGGCTAGCAGCTCTTCTTGCTCTGTTAAAATCTCGTTCTCCTGCAATGATCAGTTAGTTCACTTAAAGCCTTGACTTTATTTCCTACAGGAACATACAATAAGTATGAGATGATGCTGTTCATGGAAATACTTTCAGTGGTTAGCACGTCTGCTTTGAACTCCATCAAGACCTCAAAGCAAATAAAAAGTTCAAACCCAACAATGTCTGATCTGAATCCTCAAGATAATCGCCGTACTGAATAGTTGTGGAGATGACACACCAAATCCTTGTATGTTTGGCTGCCTTTCCTTAAATCACAGGGGAAAGCTCTGGCCAACCAGTAAAATAACTAGAAAAACTGAATTATATGTCTTTGAAAATGAATATAAAGAAAGTACAGTGGGGAGAAGATCAAAGCTCCTGGGGGAAGCAACAGAAGGCAAAAAAGCCAAAATAGTTGCCTTATTTCCTTTGGTCAGCAGGAAAGCAGTTAACAGTACTGAACCTGGCTACACTGGGACGTGGTGCTTTCTAAGTACATGAACAACAAAGGCCACTTTTTTCTTTCACAGTGTCTCCTTCCTGCTGTTAACGAGAGTCTCCTCAGCTCTGGGCTCACTCCTGCAGTCACCATTCCTTCCCTGCTTCACTGACCATTAAAACAAAGCCTTGTGTTTTAATGGACACAGAGACCTCTCTTAGCCTGCAATGTCCCCACTGCATTAGAAGGGACAAAGGAGTGTTTAATAGATCTGAAATATAAAATACCATCAGGCAAATAGACAAGTGCCTGCCAGCTACCTGTGCAAGCAGAATATTTATAACTTCTTCGTTCTCGTTCATTTCTTCTTTGGAGACATCCTCCTTTGAAAGGCTAGCAATTTCTTGTGCAATCTTTGTTTCACACTCCTGCCAGAGAAAGAAAACAACATTTAAAAGGACAGCTTCCCTGGTCACTGTATTTACTCTAAAAAAAGATTTTTTTTAATGTATTATTTTGCAAATTTAGAACCACCATCACAGTTGTCTTCCAAATTTTGAGCATGGTCTGTCCCATCTGTGGGACGTAAAATAGTTTAAAAAACACTTCTCAAGTTTGTTAACCTCAAGACTTCCAATAATTCCTCTTGGTACTCCAGGACTGGATGTTTTAAGCATATAATGGGCACATGCCCTGGCAAACACTGAGTTTTACACACATATTTTTTTGGTGAACATCTGTGAAGATCTCCCTGTCCCTAGGGAGAGCCAGCTAAGCCGAAAACACAATTGCTTGTCAAGCATGTAAAGTTAAGATGAGAAAATCTGCAGAAACGAAGATTGAAAGGGGGTTTGATCTAACTGGGTGCCTCTGCACTGTTATGAATTAGGGATCCATGATTTAGATGTCTGGCCAATAAATGGAAAAGTTACTCACCTGTCTCTTAGCTTCTCTTAGTTTCCTCTTAAGAGCTGTTAAGATTCTTTGCACCTCCCAGAGTCTCTCTTCTTTGGATAAGTCTTTTATCCCTGCCTGCAAATCTCTGTGTAAACAGTTCAGAAGGAACTCCTAGAAAGATTACCAAAGAAATTGTCTTTAATATATTGTACCAGGGCAGATTGTAAAGCATGGAGGAGGATAAGCCTGCCAGGTCTCTCTCTTGGAGAGATGTTCCTTGAATGAGCTGTGATGGGCTTGTCTTGGCTGTCCCCTGGAGGGATCCCACTTGGAAGGAGCAGTCCTCTTGGTTAGGGCGAGATACTGTGGAGGAGGACGGGCTTGCCAGGTCTCTCCCTTGGGGAAATGTCCCTTGAGTGAGCTGTGACAAGCTTACCTCGACTGTCCCCAGGAAAGATACCACTTGGAAGGAGCAATCCTCTTTGGTTAGGGTGAGATCCCACCATGCTTTGGTGCCCATGTAAATCCTTTGTAACCCATTGGTCTCTCCCCTTGGTACCAGCCCCGCTTTTCCCCATAAAAACTATAGCTTCTGCCCAGCTCAGGAAGGAGCTGCCGTTCTTGGCTCCCTTTGCAGAGTGCTGGACAATAAAGACTACCTCTGTGGAATCGCCACACAACGCTCCTGTCTCTGAGTTGGCCTGAGGCAACCTCACAAGGCAGAGTTGATATCACTGAGCTAAAATCACTCCTAAGAGCTGACTGCTTACAGCCACAGGCTGTCCCCTTGCTGAGGTGTCCTGGCAGCCAAAGGACTGCCTGAGACTCCTAGGAAGCTGTCCCTTGCAGGACCTCTCTCTCTGGGAAGGTCGCGGCATCCTGGGGCAGACTAACAGACCCCCAACGGCCGCGGCAATAGAAAAGGAAGATTTTTTTGGCTTTGTAGCAACAGGCTGGGAGTTCTGGTTTTCAAACCTTGACATGTCCATGAACAAGTGTTAACACACACCCAGCACAAATCCAGAGCCAGCTGAAGAGCAGCACTAAAAAAACCAGCCTCCCTAATGTGCTCTCCTGACCCTCCTCCTGTGACAAAAGTACTGACCTACACAGCAAAGCACTCCACAGATGACATAGCTATGAGCATCACAAGACCATAACTTTCCACACATGAAAAAGGAAAGGAAATCATCAAGCTCTTCCCAGTGGTCTCCACTGACAGGATAATTGTGAGGGAATTAAAGAGTATGTTACAAATTTAAGAGAATTTACTATTGAATTAATAAAAGCCAGGGCAAAAATAAACAGAAAAACACTCAAGTAATTGCTAACCTGTCGCCTGATTTCTTCTTTGATGCTCTCTTGTGTTTCTGGAAGTGCTGGCATTGTTGCCATATTTGACCAGCGAAGAGGTTTTGTCACCTGCTTGAGGGTCACATTTCCAAAGAACTCTTGAACATGTGTAAAAAACACATACAGGACACGGTTGCTGATCTGCAAAGGACAGACAGACAGAATATTGTTTAAGATAATTTATTCACATCATCATTATCTGCATAGCACAGTGTTCTTCTCCAGAAACAGCAGCCTTTAGTACACCTTTCTGCGAGCCACAGTCATGTCAGTTTGTCTTTAGAGATTAAAATATGGATTAAAAATTGTCTTTACTTTGAACAGTGCAGTGCTGGCCTCAAAGAATCACTTCACTGTCTCTCTTACCTGTGCATCTGAGGCATTTTCATACTAAACTCAGCATCTTCACATCTCTTAACCTACCAGAATTATTTCCATCACTGCTAGATGCAGAAATGTATCAAATCTCTTTGTACTCAGGTAAAGGTAGGTAGTAAGAGGGAACACTAGCCCTACTGTGTTATGCCTGGTGGCTGGCTACACCTCCTCTCTCCTCCCCCAATCTCTAAGTATTCTCTACAGCTTCTCTCTCAGATGACTTAATATAGTAGCAGTAGTATGAAAGCATCTTTCACTATATTCCTTGTTTTAACCTGAGACAGAAGCAAGTATATTTATTTTGATACTCCATCTTCTATTAAAATTTTAAAATTTATCCTGAAACAAATATTAAGAGTTCTGTCACTACCTGCATTTCAATTGCTAAGATCTAGTTACCAACAAAACATGATTGGGCCTGCATTGTTTTACCCTAATTGTTACTTCTTTTCCTAGCTAGAGAGGTGTCTGGCACAGCAGAAGAGCCATGAATAATACCCGGCCCTTTTGCTACTGGGCCTCCACCCGGACTCCTAATTATAAAGTCAGGCTTTTCTAACTTATGGGATTCGCTCTAGAAGACCCACACCCAATAATGGCATGTTTTCATCATTGCACAGGACTAATTCTGAGCTGTATTTAATTAAACATTTCCAAGATGTCTGTTAAGGAATCAAGCAATCCAGAAACCACAAAATCTGACTGGAAAACCAAGTCAGTTGTTATTCCCCAGCCATTTGGCTGCAGACACCGAAGCCATTTTACCTAAGTCACTACTGCGCCAGGAAGATCTATGTGCAGGACAGGGTTCGTTAGCTTGATATTAAAATTAAGCAACAATATCTTCACTAAACTATCACTGCATCAAAAGGCCACCGAAACTGTATATCTGCATGAATTACTGAACAAATTCAACATTAAATGACTTCTGTTCAAGACATAATTGAGCAACAGAAGTCTTTGTAACACTCTGATAATAACCCAAATATCAGACCCACAGTATGCAAGCCCACATGCAGAAAGCCTTTTATTCCCCCTTTCCCAGCATTTTGGGTTCCTGAGGCATAAAGAGGAGCTGTAATTTAGCTAAACTGTATCAGACAATACCCAATTCCCACGTGCGAAAGAATTCCTACAAAGAAGTATTTCCTGGGCTGCAGTTCTGCTCTAAGCCTTGCTGTGTGGTGCACGTACCTGGACAGTAGGGCTGAGCACTATAGAAATATTCTGGATGTTCATTTTTGTTTCCAGTTCCTTCGCAATAACATGGTCCATATGCACAATCAGCCAAGAAATCAGGAGATGGTTACACTCTGGCAACTCTTTCAGCAGCCTCTGGCACTCCTGAACTTTCTCAGCTTCTGTGCTCTTTCCACAAGCATCTTCAAAGCGGGGCATGAGCTCTTTGGTAAGCAGATTTTCAGGCAGTTCCCGCAGGTACTGTTTGAGCAAGCTGGCGACTGTATTGGGCTCGTATTCTTCCAGGTTCGGAGATTCTTCACGATCATAGGCTGCCTTCAGCTCGTCAACTTTTGATTTTATTCCTTAAAATAGTTAGATCAAGAATTAAGAAAAATTTCGACTGTAAATGTCTATATTTAAACTTTTTTTTTTGAAACGCATTTATTTCATTTCTCCTTACAATTTAAGCTAATTGAGAAACACCTTTCAAAAGTTTTCCACATATAACAAAGCGAAAATCGTGACTCAAAATTACATGATCACTGGTTCTAAAAGCACTGATTACTGCTATGAAGCAAAACCACAGCACTGACAGAGCTCTGAATCAGAACTGGTGCCAGCATTCCCTTTCATCAAGGAACATAAAATAGTGTGAGAAAAGGTTGGGGAACTTAGCATCAATTGGGTATTTGCATTAAGCTTCTTTCTGGCTGTTCAATTATCCATCCCGAAGCCAAGCAGTAAATATTTTATTAGTTCAGATACTGTGCAACAAGCTCTGCCTATAACAGCTTTCCTCTGTCAAAACAAACCCCACACTTTTTAGTTTCCAGATTTCCAGGTGGCTCTCCTCAGCGGAGGAATCTCACAGAGGATCGTCGATTTGAGGCACCGAATGAATAAAAGTGTGTTCACATAATTATTCAACCCAGCCAAGATTTTCTGCAAGGTGTTAGTATAACTCAGTGACATTCCAATCTTCCTAAACTTAGGGAAATTTCATTCTTGCAGCTCAAACACCCACTTGGGTTATACCAACTTGGTGCACAGCCCTGACTTGGCTCATACTCAGTGAGCACAACTGGGCACATTCAGCCCCTGGAAAATGCCAGGAAAACATGCTCAGTTTCATGGCCAAAATGAGCCACTACAACAGCTGCAGGCTGCTAAGCCATGGCAATGCTCTCTCTGAGCTCTCAATTTAAACAATCCTACATGCACAAGAGGGAGCTGTTGCACTGGAGAAAACCTACAAAGGACACAGGAGAAGTTAAAGGAAAACACACCTGTGAAAACTCCCAACACATCGTGTCTAAAGAAACAAGCAACCAAAATGTTTCACTAGGCAGGATGAACCAACTGCTTAAGGTGCTGCAGTATTTCTGCATGCCTACCAAACACCATGCAGATGGACAGCATGAAGACAGCTAATGAAGCCTTTACAATCATTTCATTACTGGTTTACAGTGCTGGGTAACTTGATTCAAAATGCTTTTCCTGAAATTCCTTTCCTTGCTTGTTCTTGTCCCCTCCAGTGTACCCACAGAAGTACTTACACAAACTGCATTTCTGGTGCAGCTCACAAATAAAGGGACTGTTCTGTCTAACATGACTAAAACTGAGGTTTCACTTATGTAAGCTGTTGTTACACAACTACCACAGTTAATTAGCTGCTGTTGCTAAGCTTAAACAGTGAAACTTGCATTTTCTACTTATTAGCAAATTTGCTGAAAGAAAAGAAGTTTTCAAGAAAAAAATATACAACGGGAGTAACTGGAAAAAGCAACTTAGTTGGAAGCATAAGTGATAAAATGGTTATAGCTCATCTTTGCTTTTGAAATCAGCTACCATTGTATTTCTAAAGGAAAAGAAAAAGAAGCCAAGTAAGCCATACTAACACATTTTATTCATTGCTACCATCCCATGACAAAAGGCCAAAACAGGTGTGTTTTTACTGCCATTAAGCAGTACCATCACAGTACCTATTTTTCTGGTACTTCAGACCTACAAGTTTGCACCTGATTACCTTTTGGATAATTAATGGAGCTATAAACAGAGTATCTAGATGCTGGAAGTGATAAAATAATAAGAAAATTGCAAGTAAAGACCTTAGGAACCTGTGTGCATGTCAGTGTGCCCAGAGTACCTGAAACTCTGTAGATGCCTTCACATTTCATGCCATACTTCTCTACGTAATCTATACATTCACGGAAAACTGCTGGCAGGCGGATGCCATCATACATCATGGTCCTGTCTACTGCATCAGACAAAGGAATGCCAAACACGGGTCTGTGACTTGGAACATCCACTTGAGGTATCTCTGTCTCTTGAATTGGCTTCTTCTTTTTCTTCTTCTCTTTCCACTGTTTTACAACATCTGCTGCAGTTAAGTCTTTTGACTTTTTCTCTTTGTGTTTGTCTTCCTTATGCTTTTCTTCCTTGTGTTTTTCATCTTTGGGCTTCTCTTTTATTTTAAAATCCTTTTCCTTCTTTTTGGAAAAGCTGGGTTTCTTGAAGACATGTATTCCCTTGGACCGCTTCAACTTGGAAGGACTTTCAGCTTCATCACCGGAACTGTCCTCTTGAAACGCAGCATAACCTTCCGCTGTTGGGCAAAGCAGGAGAAGGGAAGGGGACAGCTGTAAGTCTGTTTACTTTCTAGACAGCAACAACAAGAAGTTGCATGTAAGGAGGAGAGAGAAGAAGCAACATGAATTAAAAAACAGTGCCTGTCTGACTCCTCAGAAGGTTTTCTTTAGTTGTTACACACTCAAGTGGACAAGGATTAAATCAAGTTGCATAATTACATCAAAGATAAGCCACAGAGCTCCTGAACAATGAATACTTTATATACTTACTCATAATGGCAATGTCCATCTTATGGGCTAGATTCCCATCTAATAGTCAAGGAAATGCAAAATAAAACAACTGTCTGGCAACTTCTCTATGTTCCTGTAATCAACAGTATAAAAGTTGCTGTTAAGGATCATCTACTGCATACACAGAAGTCTAGCAAATTTCAGTTAACAACCAACTAAACTCCAGCCACCTAGAGCCCCAATCCTCTTCCAGAATATTATGAATTTAAAGACAAGTATGAAGTTAATAAAGTTTCAGCCTCAAATAAAGTACAAAAAAACCACCCCAAACCAAAAGGAAAAAAGCACTAGCACACTTACTTTTCACTAGATGAATAACACAATTCCAGTAACACTAGCACAATACCTGCCCACGAAGGTGCAGATTTGCCTTAAAAAGCACGTGGGAGAGATTCAAACAAGTCCCTGGGCTGAGCACACCATTCCAGCAGCTAAAGTCCAAGTGCCGTCTAAAACATGCACCAGGTGCTTTTAAGTCACTACGCCTCTGCAGCTGGCCCTGCCTCACCTTCAGGCAAGAACACAAAAGTCTTTAAAGGTGGATTACAAAAAAACCCCAACCAACACACCAACAAAAAAACAACCCACAAACAAACCCAGCAACACGCAATCCAACACAACTTCCAAGTCCACTAATTCTAATTTTACCAACACAGTACCTCATATAAGAAAAGTAAGCCTAAAACCTGGTCAACAAAGGTGACATTTGACATGCCATCTGCACCAGCTGGGCCCCCCACGGCAGCAGGCAACAAGCCCCCATTATATAGACCCTTTGAGGCTCTTCCACTACCTACAGGCAGAGCCTCTGTTCACATGAGGCAGCACTGACAGCCAAGGGCTCTTGCTGCCTGAATAGATTTGGGCAGAGGAAAACTACCCCCTTAGATAATATGAGAGCACATCATGCATGAGACTATAGGCTATAATTTTTTCCAAGTGAAAAATCTGCAGAAGAACCAGTCTTTCATCCTTCCAATTCTGAACCATACCAGACTGCAGAGTTTCTCAGCATTATTTCAGCACATACAAGAACAGTCCCTGTTTTGAAGCTTCCTTGACTACTTTGGAGAAGATAGCTTTTAATAGTCAAATATAAGAAATGTATTAAAGCATGGAACTACCATAAAATAATTGCAATTGTTAGATCAGCTCAGTCTTTGCAGCTGGGACTCTTCCCTACGACCACCAAACACACACTTTCATGGAGGACTGAAAAAGACTGTAGAACTGTTCCTGTCCAAGTGGATTTTAATATAAAAATGCAAACATTAACTGGAGGACAACCAGCAGCCAGGTCTCCTCCTTCCTGCTTACTGGCTATGTCATTTACTGGGTTTTGTAAACTAAACCCAGAAATGGGCAAGGAAACCTGTAGTGCATAAACCAAGGATTCAAATCTCACTCTGGTACAGAAGGAACTGCAGATGCACCAGCTACAGGACAAAGGAGGAGCACACATCTCCACTGTGTCTCATGAGAATGAGACAGGACTGGCACCAAGGTTCAAGATGGACTTCAGAGACATAACTTCCAAACAGAAAGCCACATCTTTCCCAGACAGAGCCCAGAACAATCTGCTGTCAGTGTTTCCTGCTGGGTAGCTGTGACAGCTCCCAGTTACACAGGGTGGGGCTCCCACATGCACACCAGGAAGTGTCAGCCCTGGGGCCCAAGCTGGGAGGTCGGTGCCACCAACAGAGCCCAGCTCACATGTCCCAGCATTCCACACTGCAACACAAGCCCCAGTGCCTTCCTAGATCTGTGGAAATGTAACACCAGCAAGAGAACATTACTTAAACTGGTATTTCTTGAATTCATGAGAAGACATGAAGGAGCAAGTTAAATACAAACCCAGCCTTTTAAAATTTGTATCAGTAACATAAGTCAACAAAGTTCAGAAATATACACTAATAGAGATTCACACACAGAAGGTTCACACGGTTTGCATGTCTCTCAAGAATAACCTGATTTTCTTTATTGTATTTTTGGCTATAAAATTGCTGTATCCCTTTCACCAGTGATACAATATATTGAAATATAAACAATTTAAATTTATACAGAAGAAAAATTACCAAAAGTGCTTGACAAATCAGGTAATTTTAAATATGAAAAGAGTATTACCTAGGGTTTAGTAAACTAGTATTTCTGTTCATGGTTTCCTCAAGATTTCCAGTACTAAGAGTCCCCATTTTCCCATCACTCTGTCAGTGACATTTTCCTCCACCTATATGAGAACAGTACTAATGTAAAAAATACTTCAATTTCACCAGCATAATGACATAGCATAATCTGCCAGGTCCTTTTGTTAGACCTTCCTTCCATAAGCATGCCTTCATTGCAAGTTACTTTAAATGCAATGCTTCAAGTATAGCCCTTATCTTACTGAGAATTATGAAAAACCCTTATAAAAATAATAATAATACTAAAAAAAATTTCCAGTGTTACTCTGGAAAAATCTAGTTTACAGGCTTATAATCTTTGCCATGCAGCAAAGCCACTGCTTCTGTCACTCTGCATACTTGGGAATACTTCTCTTGCACTCTCACAACGAAGCCATAAAGTCATGCCATAGTATTGTTAACTCCAAGGGTGGCATTATTCAGAACTGTCACTTATCAAACCTGCTGCAAGAGACATTTTGTCCATCGGGCCTCTGATGAGTTTTTAAGTAATTTATAACTCTACAGCTGATTTGGCTCCACAGGGAAATCTGCAGCATCTGTAACTAATTCACGGAAAGAAAAGATGGATGGCTTTTACATATGGAAGAATTAGTAGGTCAAATATGACTGAGGTGCAACGCAAGCACTAGTTACCTAATGCCAGTGTGTCAGAGGGATTGCCATCAGATTGTACAGCATTTCTAAATAAAACTAAGACACGTGAATGCGCAATGAGCTTGGGTAGATGGCTTCTACTTCCTCTCCTTGCCCACAAGATGCATTTTTATTCTCAACAGAAGCTTCCACCTTACAGACACTACCAACATTCACTATCCAACTTCCAATTAGATCAGTTTGTCTTTAATATTCATTTGACTCACTGAGTGAGCACAGCACTCCCAAACAAATTCTGCATTCAGATTACTCTGTAGCACTGTGCCAGCAGAGCAAATGAAGCTGAAATAAGAAATTTGTCTTGCTTTGTTTTGATTTAAAATAATCACTGGCATTGAAAGGCAGACTTTTAAACTATCTGCAAATGGTGCTTTGCTAGACAAATACACAGTGGTATATAGAGATACACAGTGATTTGTCAGCAGAACAGGATGTAGCGACACATCCCGTTTATCCCAAAGATAAACCCTGATATGAAGAGCCTCTGATCTTTATCAGTGTAGAAAATTCTAGCCACTTCTTAGTCTGTAGATCTGAAAACTGTATTCAGAGCTTCCCCACACACCAGATCAGTAAAAATAATGTTGTGTTTGCAATAGCAGTGGTTTGGTTTCAGCCCTCATCTACATTCCAAAAGAACATACAGGATCCCCTGTCCAACATATTAAGGGTCTGGTCTTCAAAAATATTTCCTGAAATTTTCAGAAGAGTTCATGCCAGTGATACTACTATCTTTTCACGTGATAGTTTAGTACAATTCAAACAATTCTCCATTTTCCCAAGGATTATATAAAGAAAATCAAGATTATTCTAAACAAGAAAATCCTAGCTGCATATGGAACCCATCCTGTCCAACAGCACCAACCTCAGAAGTAAAATGGATAAGCAGAGTAAGATCTACTACATACAGACTCTTTATCTACAGAAATTCTAATGGGTAGAAGAGTTTCCTCAGAAGTATTTTCTCATAATATTTTTCTTCTGCAAGGAACTGCATATTTTATGGCTTTATCAACACGTGATTAGTGGCAGGTGGTTAAACATTTTCAAAAATCAATTACGTGGTTGCTGTCTCAGATAATCCATTATTGCTTAACACAGATCCATTTTTGCTCTCCTGCTGTCACAGGACAAGTTGTTTGAGTCAGGGAACAGATCTGGTTTAAAACTACGCCAGGAAAAAGAAAATTCCTTTTAATCCCTAGTAAATCCCCTAATCTAACTCACTCTACAGACAACCAACACCCAGTCTATCACAGAAGAGTGGAGAATAAAAATTAGTGGCTGAAACATTTTTCCAGAAGCTGAATTCCACATAAAAAATGATATTCCTGAATTTTCTATTAGCTCCAAAACATTTTTAGCACTTTTCCCCTAGAATAACTGCTGTGTATTATTAGGTTACTGCCACTAACACGAAAAAATCAAATCATTAAATAACTATAAATATATCTATATAAAAAATACAGAAAAAGGTATTTTGCTAGCATACAAAAATGCTTTTTTGATATAGGTGATACTAATGAAGCTAAGAGTCCATTTACCCTTGCAGAAATGATTTACCTGAAAAACAAAACTGAGTAACTTTGAGATATTTATCCTTCCCCTCCCTGCTGCTCTTCAAGCACTTCTGAACTTTACATTTAGAGTATTATCGAAATAGCTCAAGATTTTTTGTGGGATTAAAATTAGATACAGTTTCAGGTGCTAGGATGACCTTGTCATTAATTCACTAATATTGCAAGTTCAACAAATGCTCACTCTGTCATAATGTAATGTCAACTTGTATTTTTTTTCACTGACATGTTCAGTTATATTTGTTTATACCCCAAACTGCATGATCATGGCAGGTTGTGCACTGTTCAAAACCAAAGCAGGTAGCCAGAAAAAATGAAAAGAAACAATCTGAAGACATACAACAGAATTTAAAAGGTGAAATAAAATGAAGAATCAAAAGTATGGGAGGATTAACAAGGGACAAATCCGGAAGGAAAAGTCTTAAAATCAACCATGATAAGCAACTGTACAGAACACCTGTAATTTAGACAGGTAATATGTCTGTTGAAGGTATATTTACAATATTGATTATTTTTGGACTGTATGAGATGTACTGAAAGCTTCGTATGTAACTTACTCTTCTATCTGACTGTCAATTAAATGATAGACATGTATTAGGGCCAAGAAATGCTGAATGCCATTTACACTAGAGCTGCAAGAGATGATTTGGTTCTTCCCATGTTTTGCATTTTTGTGTTCTTTGAGGACTTTTTCCCACCTTTAAAGTTTCTTTTAAGTAACAAAAATTGCTTTACATCAGCTATAAAATGTGTTGCAATCTCTCGTGGGAGAAAACAGTTGCAGTGCCAATGTGCACAGACCTGTGTGGATTTGCTGAAGAAGCATTTTTCCTCCTAAACAACAGCCTTTAGCTACACTATCACCACGAGACATGCTAAATTCCACACAAAGAAACTCACACGATGCGTAATGTTGGCCTCTACCAGTTCCAGATTTAGAGGTGTGCAATGAAGAGCTGTAACAGAAAGCTGGACAGTAAAAAAGCAGCTACTGATATCCTGACTTTAGACCTATCCAATCAATACCAAATTTTCATTGCCAATCCAATAATCTGTATTAGGTCAATATTGTTTACATTACAGAAAATCACTAAGGAATCACTTTTCTTAAAACCTGTCGGAATTTCAGCTGTTGGTTTTAACTTGAGGATGCATTTTTGAGTTACAGTATTCTGTAGGCACACAGTTTTTAGTTAAAATAGCAATAGTCCTTCTAAATTGTGGTAGAAACAATTCCTGCATTCCAGGAAACTGGTTTGATTAAAAGCAGTGCAGCGACAGCAGATTCTTAAGGAGTGATTATTTAAATATGTGCATGCATATTACAAAGTCACCATATTAACTCTAACAGAATACTGTGTGCTGTCTCACTGTTTCTGATCTTCCAAATTCCACATGTAAGAAGTAGCAGGATACACTGGCATCAGAGATACAGACATTTTGAAATTTTGCTAAAACAAACATCACTTAAAATGTACTAGCACTTGGGCTGTAATATTTGGGTTTCAGAGACTTGGACAGGAAGGGTCTTTCTGGTAGTGAGAGTGCTCAGTATCAGCTTAGTATTTCCAAGTGCTTTGTTCTTTCAGAATACGTAGAAAAACTTTCTTGAATAAAATTATTTCATGTTTCCAAAATTTTCTGCACAAATCTGAAGGTGGAAAGTAATAGTTCTATTGTTCTGGAGGAAGGGTAAGCTTTTGAAATGAAACTTCCACTCTGGACACTGATATACTGACAATGGATTCTATAGTCAAAGCTTTACTTTCTTCTAACCTTCGCTCTGTGAGTTCTGGAAAATTCAGATCTCAGTGTTCGTTTGCACATTTTTGACCTCTGCAATAATACTTGGCACTGCTGGAGGAAACTGCATGATCAGACTAAACTGAGAAGCTAGAGAAAATAAAGGACAGAGATTTTATTACTGCTCAAATAATGGTGCAGTGGGCACATCAAAACTTGGGATGGTACAAAAGCAAACACTGAATAAGGGAGACATATGGGAAAAGGGCTACAGTTGTTGAAACTGACTCTTCCAAATGCACAAGTGTACAATTCAGATCAAACAGAGTTTTATCCTAGCTAGCACCTCAGCTATGATTAAAAAATGGATGTATTTGGAAATACATTTGAAAACCTCCACTTAGAATGTGACGAAGAACCCCATGCCAGGATTTACCAATGCATCATGAAAGGTTTTGACTAAATGGGTTTATTAGTAATTCTGGGCGCATGCTTGGCACCTGTACCTGTGCAGCAGAAAAAAGTTATGGTGTGGAGTTTTTTGCAAGAGAAACAGGTGCTGCACAAAGTCTGTTTTGTAGCAAGTTAACTTCCTCCACATTGAAACAAATTTGAAAGAACCCACTGGGAATACTAAGCAATTTTGAGAGAGAAAAAGGAAAGAGAACTTGAAAGCACTGAATTAAAAAGAGAACTTGTCTACTCACTTCTTTTTTCTTTTTTCTTAAATTTTCCTTTCTTCTTCCCATGTTCCTTTTCATCATCAGATACTATATCTGGAGGCTCATGTAAGCTGTCGTGAGGTGGTGAAGGTTCACCGGTGCGGTACAATCCAGGGAATTTTGTAGGACTGATTTCTTCAGAGCTGGGAGTACGAGCAAGCCCCCCACTGTGTTCTACCCGACGGTGTTCACTGGGGCTGCTCGTGGGAGGCAGGAAGCACTCGGTCATTCTGATACCCGGATATCAAAGTGAAATCTTCTGCTACCTGTCCATCACACCTGCATCACAGGAAAACAAAAAGAAAACCCACACAATTTTAAGCAATGGGTTTCAGAACACCTTGTTTAGAGCTCTACTCTGAAACCATAAACAGCAATACCTTCTACGAGAGCTCCAACTTCTGTAAAGACACAGTAAAATAACATCAGGTCTGAAGCTCAGTGTTTGCAGAATTTGTTCATCAACTCCTGAGCCATATTAGCATGAGAGCTGCCATTTCAGCCATTTCTACTTTATAACATACAAAACATATATTAAGTATCTGAATACTTTAACAGTTGAAATAATTCTTACAAAATTCATAGGCAGCTTGCATACTGATTGGTAGTATTTACTACAAATTAGTTTGCTAACTTTTAAATTTTTTTTGACATCAAATAGATTTGCTTGGAAGCTCAGAGTGTTTGTGAGCACTGCCCTTAGGGCAAAGATCATTTTCTTCTTTCTCAAGCATATTTTATAGATGCAAATAAGAACTTGCCTAGCCTGTTCCAATAAGGGGGGGAAATAAAATAAATAGAGCTAAAGCAAATCCATCTTTTAATTATGCTACTGCAAATTAAAGAAGGTAAAAAAATAATGATAATGCTTTTCTGGTATACAACAACTTCACCTTTGAAGAGACTGTATCAGGTCACCTGCACCCAGATGCTGGTACACTGTTTGAGAGTTACGGCCAAATAAAAGCTTATACGAAAATTGCTAAAGGAAGCCAATGCATAAATTCTCAGCAGTGGAACTCATAAGCAAAAAACTGTTCCTAGCACAGATAAATTTCAGAAATTCCACAGAATGGATATGCTGTATGGAATACCACACCTCTGGAGTTCACTTGTCTGGATTTGGCCCCGTGTATCTAAATGGTCACAAAGGATTTAGTAATATTTTGTTTTATTTTTAATTCATATCGAATACTCCACTGCCATGATTATTCGATATTGTGTGTAAACAATTAAATGGCATGTTCAAACAGGGGATTTTATGAGAAATGTCCAGGTATGTAAAGCTTCAGAATGACAGCTATAAAAAAAGGTCAAAATTTTCAATGATATAAGCATTTTCAATATTACCACTAACAGACTGGCTTTATTATTGTATTTCATCTGAACATCAGAATGACCAGTAAAATTCCTGCACAGTATGTTCGCATTTCATTACCAACTCCTCCTCCTGCTCCAAGAGAAACAGAACCCAATACATCCCCACCAAGAACTTCTAAACAACAGAAAGTATTTCAACAATATCTCATGGAATTATGTTAGAACTATTACATATCATTTTTTTTACACCAATAGAATGGGTGGCACTTACAAATCAATCCACATGTAGAGTGGACAAGGTGAGCCAAGTGCACAGAGGGCAAGAACAATGTTATTGCAAAGGCACAAGAACACCACCCCGGAAAATGAGGATATGTAGGCTTTGCCTGGGAAACCCAGCAGAGCTTCTGGGATTAAGAAAGCCTTAGCCCATACATTCCACAACACTCTTCAGCAGTATTGCTCAGCTCCTGGGCTTTTATTTACACACTGGGAGCATACAGAAAAAATATGACATGGTATTTATCGTATTCTGTCCAGTTAATAATTATAGATGAGTCCAGCTAAGTGGGTTTTGGGGAGGATGGTTGGTTCACTTTTTGGGGGGTTGGAATTTTTAATTTTTTTTTTTTAAATTCTCATCCTTCAGGTCTCTGTATGCAGATCAGAGTGAAATTTTAAAGTATGTATGCAACAGTATCTCCCTACAGGAGATCTCTGACAGTGCTTATGGAAATTACCAGTTACTCAGATCAGAATTTGAAAAGGGCACAGTAAGACACAGAATTATGAAGAGAAACAAAATATTAATGAAGTCTTTATTTAATACTGTTCATTCCTTATTCTGGCTAAAGCAGAGGCACTGGCTAAAAATTAAGACAAAGGGGTGTATTTGTAAATGCAACAAATTAACACTGTACTTATGTTTCTTTTTTTTTATATATATTACAGCTTCAAGAAAGCGTTAATTTCCTATATGTATCATCTTCTAGGCCTTTAAATAAGGGAGAAATTCTATGATGCTCAAATTACATCAAGACCTATCAGCAGGAGAGAGCCTTTAAGCCTACTGAAAAAACCTCTTCCACTTTTACTAATGGATGCTAATGTTCTACTGCCATATAAATCTGCACATTTCCTCTGGCTTTTACAATTTTCTTCTGACAGCAACAAATGACGAGACTGAAAAAATCATGGACCTTCTAGGCATTTTGAGAAGGAACATTTCTAACAGGCTTGCTCTTCTGCCAACTTCTCCCTCTCAGACATTTTCTTCCCAATCTGTTGCTGCTTCAGTTCTGCCTCTCCTCTGCAGCAGGTCCCTTCCCTCAAACTGCTTCTCTTCACCTGTGCAGTTCTCATATGTCATGAGATTCAATAACTCACTACGGCCACATGAGGACGGTCACACTACTCTCCCCATTAACTCTCCTCTGTCTCCAATTCCAGCAGTTTGCTCTTTTTGAGATGATTCTAGTTGCTAGCTGTTCCAACAGGCTTCTGTTGCTGAGCTGGCTCGTGGAAGAGCTCAACAAGCACTTACAATGAAAAGCAGAGAAGTGGCAGAACCACGACAGGAGTGCAACCTCTCTATTTGGGCACCTCTGTTTTGTCATACTGCACACACAGCTTAATCTCCTCAGATTTCAATTATTTCTTACTATTTGTAACTTCAAGCTTTGATTTCTTTACCACCCAGTGTCAGTACTCCCATGGCTCTCCTCTTGACTTGCTACTCTGTTTCACCCTCAGTGTATCACAGACAACCTTATCTTCATCTGCTTTGGTCTCTGTGACTCAAGCTCAGTTTCCCACTTTCCCCTCACCTTGTTTTTATTTGGGTGGTTCCTACTTTCACACAGCACACCACTTCCTTGCAGATAAAATTCTCCCTCTTCTTCCTCTGTTTCTTCTATCTTATTAGTTACCAGTTCCCACTTCCTGAATATTCTCTAGTGCTGTTTTTTGTTACCTCACTTTTTATCTACCTCATCTTTTCACCTTGTCCCCTTTTCTCCCACTGGCTCTCAGTCTCTCCCCAGAACCACATGAAGTTCCTTCTTACCTCCCTGCAAAGGCTCCTTGACTCTCACCACTTCTTGTTCACTTGATTCTTCTTCCACTGAAGCCACAAATGCTGTTACGTGACAGCATCAGAGAGCTTCTCATACTTCAAGCACTTTATCAGACCTAGCTACTTTTTTCAGTACTCCCAAAATGCTTCATCTTCCAGCTCAACACTGGGTCAACCCTTCAGATAACTGAATGTCAAATATAAGCCTTCACTGAACATGGGCAGAATCATGACCTTTCCTCTATTCCCCAATGAAAGACTAAAGTATATGATATTTTAAACATGGAAACAAGGTACGTCATTAATGCAAAATCTAACCATCATGCCATCACCATCTTTCTAGACCACAGACCAAGCACAGGAAAGTGGGTTGGCAAAAGGAAGGAAGATGCCTGCACAGGCAAAATAATGTGATTTTCCAAGCCTCATTTTTGAAATTAACTGAACTTTTTCCTAAAAAATTCAGTCTGAGCTACATATTTAGTAAGTAAAGATGAGGTTTCAAAAAACCATAGAAAAGGGAAGACAGAGAGACACGACAGCCAGCTTTAATAGATCTCACTTTCAACAGTGTGTCATCTAAGTCAGCATGAACACATTAAAGAGAGGCACAGTCTGAAAGATCAAATCCACAGCTCTTTCATTCAGTACAGAAGGCTCCATTATTTCTGTTTCGCACTGAGTCTGTACTGAGATTTTGTGCCTTGTAACCAATTGCAACAGCAAAAGCAAATTAGAGCAGGTGATTTCATGCACAGATGTTATTTTGTAAAGCTTCTGGGTGGAATGAAGGATGTGGAATTTTTCTGCAACAAGTATTATGCAAGACCACATCTGAAGCACAGTGGGTATCCCCCGGTCATTTCATTTTGCCACAAAAGACACCCTCTGAATACCTGGGTGTCACATTGAAAAGAGTCCCAAGAAGTCAATAATCAAAGGATGGACGCAGAGTGGGGACACTCACTCAGCTACCAGTACCTGCTCTATCACAATTCTCCAAAAGCAAGACAGAGAGCACAGCAGTACTTCACTCATCATCAGAGACCTTCAGTCCAAAAGATCTGGACATGCATGAAGGACCTGGTTCTTGAAGAAATGAGGCACACCATTTTTGGACAAAAAAAAAATCCTAGTAACAAACATAGCTCCGCTTAGGAAAGTAATGAACCATAAGAAGAAAGAATAAAAACTATCACTTGTGGGCTTAAGTATGTCAAAACACTTCAGAAAGCATGAGTGGTACTCATGTAACTGTTGAGACTTTTGAATAAGATGAGAAGATTGAGCTAGAATTTATTTACCAAGACTGTACGAGGTCTGTGTCACATCCAAGTTCTGTATATACTGCATTTTTTACAACATACTGAAAAGCTTAATACAAATCACTGCTTTCATGTGAACACTTCTTAGTTTGAAATGCTGCCATGCAGTCAAATGTCAAAATGGCATCAGAAGCCACCTGTTTCATTTGATAAGGAGTGGCCAGGTAACCAGTGCCCTTTCCTTTCTTTAGTAAGATAACATGGCCATGAAAGGAGACGGAATAGGGAAGTACTTTATGTAGACAGGCAAAGCAAGTTTAAAATTTCACAAGTCACGAGTAATCACACAAACACAGCATTAAGTAACTCCCCTGTGAGTCACACACTCTTCATAATTGGCAAAAATTAAAGCCTCAAGAAGGTACTTTCACAAAGTTTTTTGGATAAAAAGAATAAAATATAAATTCTTTAGCAGTATTCCGCTCCTAAACCTCAGATTACAGGATACGTGATGCCGTGAGAATGTTGGAAAATTTACTTCAAAGGAGGCTGTATAATTATGCAGTTGAAGTCACATAGGAGCAAGCTCTACATTTTTCAAATAATGCCAGCATCAGATCAGCTCTAAAGTAACAAAACCAGCTTTTGTGTGGTCTCTCATTTACCTGTAGGTGGATAAAGTCTGCCAGTTACAGCACCATCCAAAGCATTTCAAGTTCTGTTCTGAGAGTCCATTCCAGCTCAGGAGGAGTGATATACAAACAGACAAAATTATTTAGCTCTTGACAATCAGTGAGCTACAGACCACATCCATATCTGAGTGGACTCTTGGAGGAGCCAGCTCACATTTAGAATATGCAGCTGTATCCAGATTATTCCCTATTACTGACGGAATTCAAGCTCTTCAATAATCTAATCAGTAGAGAGCCAGCCTTACAATAAATAATTAAATAATACCCTAGACATTTTAGAAATATCAAAACCAAGGTTTCCAATCCCATTATGATAAAGTTTTGCAATCTCAGGAAGATAAAATCTCCAGATACATGGCAGCATGTGCTTTCCAGTTTAGTTCACTTCAGGGAAAACAGTATTACAGCCCCTAGCTCTGCAGAGCTCCATCAGGATGCAATTCACAGTCTGTTTCCAAGAGACACATCTTGGGAAAAACAAAAATTGGATTCCTGGAAGGGGGTGGATGGTTAAATGCTTTGCTCCAGGAGAGAGCACATTGGAAAGGGATGGACCAGGACTGCCTAGGAAAAGCCCCTGTCCCATGGCTCTGCCTGCTGCACTTGCTATTACTGTCACACCCCTATTTTGCTCTAACATCCCTGGAGAGGCAGGCTGTGACAATTCATATCCCACTGTCTGTCCCACTACCTCTTCAAAGCAAGTAGTCTACAAGAAAAGTCTGGGCACAAATCTTTGTTACAGGGTAACAACCAAAGCCCTACACAGAGGGTACACAAACTATGCCTCACACGTGGCTCCCCCCACATGTAGCTCATTCCTATCCTTCAGGAATATCCCAGCAAGCCCTGCCACATGTCTTTCTCCAGCTGAATCAACTGCCATGAAAGCAGTTTCAAAGCAGTTCACTACATTATGATCACAACCAAATATATGAGGCATTCTTGCAAATAACTGTCCAGCTAACGAGCTGTTTAATTGCTTTGCACGGCAGCTTTCTCAAGTAACAAGCAGAAGGCCTGGACTCCGCACCACGAGGCAGATGGGCACTGTACCCAGACCAGACTTCTGCAGGAGTATCTTGACTAATCAGCCAGCTGCACTGCAACTGCGACTGCCCACCCTGAGAATAAATAATTTCTCATTCTTCAAACTTCTTGGCAACAAGCTACTCCACTGTACAAGATTCTCTATTTTTACCCCCAGTAAATCTTGCTCTTGTATCCCATGGTCTTGTCAGCACAAAGTAATCCAATACCTCCAGTACAGTACTCAAGCCCAGTACATTAATTTCCTACTCCATGGTTTAGTCACACTCTTCCCCAGGCTCTCTCCATTTGTTTCCTCATCCACTTTCCTGCAGTCCAGTTCCTCCACCATCAGGGCTGTACCTCCTCTATCTCACAATCTTTGCCTCACCAAGCAGGTGTTCACAACCTAGACCTGTGCAACTCCAGTTTCACCATTCCTGTCCTCCACACCCAGTGTCTCATCTAACCTCACCTCTCGGCTGCTCACTGTTTCCCAGGTTTCCCTTGCCACCTTCTATTTCTCCCACACTCAGTTCTCATTAAAACTTCTGCAAATAATGGGCCACACATATGCAAGGCAATCTGGGAGGTCTTCTCCAGCCAAATTTAGGTTTCCCTTCTAAATTACAAGTAGCAGTATAAAGATTTGCCTGATTACCAAAATATTCATTATTACAGAAAAGAGATATTTTCTTGCTAGCTGAATTCTCAGAAACAGTTTGAAGAATTTAGTTTGTGCTTTTTAAAATAATTTCCAAGTACCAGCCTCTGAAACAAAACTTTTTTTTTTTTGTAGAATACGGTAGCTTTTGATAGGAGCTGAATTACTGAGAGTTGAATTGAATACTACAACTGTCTTGCTAATATATTGAACCCTCCTATACTTCTAAAAACCACCACATTGTGCAACATATACAATACCCACTTAGACTGGCCTTAGAATTATTCCTGGTGTGACAACCCTGCCCCTTCTCTCTTGTCCACCTCTCCAAAGTCCCACTTGTACCAGCACTAATGCATGTAAAACAGAACAGAAAGTTTTACCACTTAACAAAGGAAGGCAGGAAAATACAACAAAAGGTGTGCAGTTTCCTTTCTTAACAATCACTATAAAGTTAATATCACCGCCAGTTTTGTTTGCCCTTAGGACCATACACAAGGTTTTTTACAATTCACATTTTCTGACAAGTCCTTCAAAGAGTGATCTAATCCCTAGTTACCAAAGGTCTGCAGCAAATTGTACAGCAATTATGATTTAGCACATTAATACTAATTTTTATACTTCAATCAGTTCCTGGGCTGGATCTATTTAATGACAAATTCCCCTGATCAGAGATTTCAACTACAGCATCGTTCAGTCACACTCCAGTACCTGAATGCAGCCAGCTTGAGAACAGCTGTCAACTTACTGGAGTCAGGGAAAAAAACCAAAACATCCTAAACCCATGACTGGTTGAGCTGAATGTACTACAAATGCTGTTAAAAAAGCAAGTGCTTTTCAGACTAAAAAACACAAAATGAAACAGAAAAACAATCAATGAATTCGGCATAAAATATTTTACAGGAGTTTCAAGCGTTTCTGCTATTCTTTCAAGAGCTTCTGCAGACTATCTGGGACAGATCAAACAACAGAGCATGGAATCTAGTTTCCCAGAGAGGCCAAAGCTCTGCATACTCAGTTCCAACACCCAGTAAAAAACAACTAAGCCTATAAAAACTTTAATTTTGGGGTTTGTGGGGGGCTTTTTTAAGAGTGTCTTAGCTAACACATGCTAAAATACCAGAAATGACAAAGGTAAACAGCAATTATCAAAGACTCTTTGCTTTGGATTTTACAGTGGCAACAAACCTGGGACATGCCCACACACCAGAAATGTGCAACATAATGCACTGGCCTTTCTATAACAGCAATAATTCACCTGGCAAATTCAGCAGCATCAGTGGAGATGCAGTAAGGCATTTTGAGGCTCCTGCCAGCAGGTAGAGTTCAAGCTCCGTGGAACTCTTGGGAACACACTCAGTCAACATGTGCAGCCAGGTGCCACTGCTGCTCCATTACCATCATCTTTCGTACCTGTGCCCTGAACAACAAAACCAGGACCCGTGTGTGCCCCTCTACCAACATCACTTAACTGGTGTCTGCTGGTTTGCCCTTCGAGAGCCCTCAAGCACACAGAGTTCCACAGGGACAGAGCCTTGCCACACCATCAACTGCATAAACCTGCTTAACATGTAGAGGGAACGGCAGAGCACGGGTGCTGCACGGAGAACTGCACACTGAGTCCAGTCACTTTTTAATCCAATATTGAGATATCATCTTTCTGACTGGATATAGAAAAAAATCAATTAGAAGCACCATGCTTCTTCACTGAATTGGGTGAATTATGATCATTATTTTATTCATAGAATTTTCAAACAGCATTAACTTGGCAGAAATCATTTTATAATCCTTTAACTGGGAGGTCAGTACAAACAATCCAGTTTACCTTACCAAAGGCAAAGAATATTCAATTCTAAGGCCTTATCATTTCCAGAAAGAAGCAATTTCTGAAAGTAGATTAATGACACACAAACCTTTAGGGCTTGAACTGTGAAAATTAAATTTCTTATGCTTTACATTGAATTTTTGCCACCACGTTTTGAACACAGATGAAAAGATCTATCAATTACAGGCTGTCACTTGAACTCTGTAGCATAAGGAGAAGCTAAGAACAGCTTTGCTTGGATCTTTCATAGTGTGATCCATGACATAGATGATCAATTTCCATGATGCTTTTCATGTTTAAAACCCTGCATGTTAACATAGGCAAAACATGTTCAACTTTTAGTGAATATTAAACAGAACTATGGTGGTTGAGATAAAACCCATTCTACCACAACAGCAGAAAGGAAAAGTAAAAAAAGACTTTAATCCAGAAACACTGCTTATATAACAGCTTCTCTCATTATTTTTAGTGATTATTTAATGTCTATCAGCTGATTATTCTTAGTGATTATTTGATAACTATGTCTACCTGCATCACCTTCGCTTTTGGCTTAAGAGTTGTGGTTATTATCAAGCTAACATCAATGGCTATTGACCTGGAAACCAGCCTTCACTGGTTGCTTTATTAAGCCCAGTTTGAGTAACATCAAGCACAGACTGGGTTGCACGCAAACGTTTCCCCAACTTAACAATATTGGATTGATGTGTAACATTTCTGTGCTCCCAGCACAGCAGTTTTTAGCACAGCCTTATTGTAGATGCAGTTCTACCCACCAAAAGGTTTTTTCTGATGTAGCTTGTTTCATTTTGAGATTTGTTTTGAGACATGCCAACAAAATAATTGTTTTGCCGATCCATGTTATGTCTACAGCAGGAACCTGCGGGAATAGATGTCAATGTCTTTCAAACTCATGCTATATGGAAAACAAAATTTTTATTTTTAGCACGGTATGTTAAGTTTCCGTACAAGAGTTGGGAACTATACCATCTCCTCTTCCCAGACATATTCCCATTAATGCCACTGACAACTCTTCATCAACACCACATGAAGGATTTAGCATTTCAGCAAATTTCTGAATTTTTAGTTCTTTTTTTCAGTAGCATATGTAGAGATGGGGTTAACAAGTTCTGTTTTCCATGTCTGTCCCAGATTCACTCAATACCCAAGGGGAAAGTCAATTTAAATATTTACAAGCTCAGCAGATTATTAATTATGATTAACATCACCACCCCCAGGGCTGAGATGTTGCAAAATGTCACACGTGTGAACACAGAAAACACTCACAAATACATGCAAGGCAAGGTGTGGCACCACCCACCATGGGGCAGCCGTTGGTCTCTGCAGAGAAAGCAGGAATCTGTCATTCATTAAAATGCCAATTACTGGAACAGCAGCAGCACCCACAAGTTCACAGTATTTGCTTTGTCTTCTATGCCAATTTACCTAGTCAAACAGCCTTAGAAGAAAGCTTACATGAAATACCAGTCTTCTAGAAAAATGCCTAAACATCCTTAGAATTTAAAATTAAATTAACATATATTTTCTAAACCAGACTTCATTCAGCTTAGTCTGTAGCATCTACTGCAGCAATTTTCAGCAATCCTATGTCTTGAAAATATCACAAAACCCCTCCATACCCTAAATACAGTGATTGATGTTTTCAACTTACTTGCCAAATATAATAAAAACTAACTGAATAATAACACAAATACAACATTAAAAATACGTATGCTCCACAGATAGAGGAAAAGTTTGGTATTTGATAGCACAGGACCAAACAAGTTCTGACTGCCATTCCCAAATCTGTTGTGTTGCCTTGTCTAAACATAAGTCATGCTGCTATAATTAAAATTAGAGTAGATAGTTTAATGGAAGCCCCAGTATGCATAAGACCAAAGATGGCCTTTGTCCTATCCCTCCCTCAAAAGGAGATAAACTGCCTCTATCAGTGTAAGGCAATTTTAAGAGTGGTAAAATCCTTGCACTTAAGTACTAAAGCCCTCCAAATGTAATCACCTGTCAAAATAGCCACCTGCATTGACTGTTCCAGTGATATGCACTAACTGCAAACTTCTTTGACATGTTTATGTATCTTTTAGATGTCTTCAAAGTTTGACTGAAATAACATTAAAAACTTACTTCCTAAAGGATTTGCAAAGAATGAGCAACCAAAAGAAGCCCACAGAAAACTGCAAACAAATTTGATCACAGATCAAATAAAATATCATAAAATTGCAGCACAAAGAATGAGTGACACAGGTAAAACTGATGCACCTTCTCCATTGCTTTTTGGTGGTGTATACAGGTCCTGGCATAATCAAAGATACATCTGTGAAAGCCACTGCCAGAAAATTAGTTCTTAATTATCTTTGTGAAGGAACATGCATTTAAATATACATCCTAGTATATCAGTCACACTAATTTACTGAACCATCCAGACAGCAAAGAACTCCACATGTTCATTGCTTTCTCTTTCAGCTGGAAAGCTGAATTTTGTTTCCTCCAACAACATTTAAAAACCTGACTGCTTAAAATGCATCTGCTCACTGGTGGTACGCGTTGTAAAATTCTGGAGAACTGCAACCTCAAATTTCAGGATGAGAACTTCACCAGCATGAAGAAAACTTACAGAACTTGTAAAGATTAAAACATCTGAAGAACAAGAAAAGTTAAAACCACTAAACTGAAATAATCCACGGAGTTTTTGGGTAAATATGTTCAATCACTTGGTATTTTTCCCCCCAAGCGCTTACATTTTTAGTCCATTCAATCAGTTAAAAATATCCCATAAAATATGAAAAGCTCTTTAGGCTATCTTAAAAGAACGGCATCTCCTTTGAAGCCACCACAACTGAAAATTAGAAGAGGAAATGACACTTTTCTCTGAATCCAATTTAAAAAAAATAAAAAGGTATTTTGGGTTTTGTACAGGTTAGTGTTACACTGTTATATATAGCATTTGGTTCACAATATTAAAATCTACTAGAGTAGTACAAATACAGTAAAATATCTGCCAACTTAATTACCTTTCAACAGTAATTATACACTACATTAATACACTCTGTATTAAGCATGTGAAAGCAGTATATTGGACATACGAAAACAATAACTGAGAATTATGAACTTCCATTGTATTCACGGTAGAAAACCACTACTACTACCATAAAATGAGAGAGTTTCATTGCTGGCATGTTTAGCACTAGAATTTACATTTAGCATCCAATTTAATTCATGTTAATAAAACTCACTGAAAATTTGTTTTCATGGCAATATCCTGAAAAATTTTGCACCTCATGGCTGATCCTCATATTTACAAAACACAACTGGGCAGGCTAGAAATGTTTAAGTAGCAACAAGCTTCACCACCAGGGTAAGGTAAATGTTAAATTTCACAAAAGTCATTATAGGATAAACATTAAATTATAGCTTCAAACTCATAGGTGTAACTCCTATTTTACAAAGTTAGGTATGATTTTAAAGAGAAGTAATATCCTTGAAGAATTCTTACTTATTTTTTGTGAGAAAGAGAAGCTGTAATTTTTGTCACTGTGATATCCCTTTTTTCACTAGTGTCAACTTAACAGAATTATCATCATATATTGTTTTTCCAAAAACCATTCTTCGAGCTCTGGTAGTACAGTTCTATGATCAGTTCCAAGAGCTCCTTTCTGCCAGATGTCTTGTCCTCTAGGAACAGAAAAAGCCCAGAGATCCTACCAAACTGTAAAACAGGAAGTAAACTTCACAAGCTGCCTTCACCTGGATAACAGAAACCTGTGAAATTTTCATACCAGAGAGGACAAAAATGTAACAAAAATACATTTTATCTATACATAACTATAGGAATTGACTCCAGTTAAGAGTTAGTCACTGCTAAGAAATGTACAAAACAACCAACACAAACCTAAATTTATTTTCCTTAAAATAATTTTCAATTTGGTCCAGACTTGCATTCTGATTTGGAATGTCAAACCTTACCACCCAGCACTCGCTCCTCTTCCTTCCTCTCTAGCAACCATCTGGCCGCTCCCACCTCATGCAAACAGCCATCACTCATCCCTTGCTTTCCTTGTGTGCCTCCAGAGACCAGAACAGCCAGTCTAAAAAAGCTCTGTTCCTTGTGGGTGAGAAGGAGAATAAAGATGGCAGAGTGGATATGAGGAATCTGTTCCTATGTTCGGGAAGCTGACCCTTCCACTGCACTGAAGGGTGGACCTATTCCTATGAAAAAGTGTACCCCCAGCAGCCAAAATAGTGCATCTCTGCACCTTCACACAGGGTCTTCCCCAGTGCTGTGCTCCTGCTGGGCTGCAGCTGGCAAGAATCATTAACGATTCCCTGCTTCTTCCAGGGAAGACAGCAGCCTGGATGAAAGCAAGGCAGGGATTACCTACAAGGTCACACCATAAATTAATGTGTAACACCAAGGATCATAATCCTTCTCTTAAAGCCATTTTCTCTTTGCATTGATTGCTTAAGGTCTGTATTTCTGCATATCTTCCTAGCACTTATAACAAATGGACAGATGGTAAGCTATTAACAATTAAGGGCATACCAGCATAGATGAAGTGACTTACATCACATTCCTCAATTATTATTATTATAATATCAGAATAATTGCATTATTTTATTCTGCATGTAGACAACAATATTAAATTTGCTTATTTATATCATATAACATTTTATCTATGAATATTCTTTAAACTGGGCTAAATATCGCATTACTATTAACACACATTAACAATTCACTATATTTACTCAAATTTACATTATTACAGTTTAAGCATCTGGCAAGCACTTTTTCTTCATGATTATAAAATTATATGCTTAGCAAATAATTAGTTGCTATTTTTTAGTCAGGATCCTACACAAGCTGCTTCTGAAAGAAACCGGGACATCTTCATTATTTGTACTTTTGTTTACTTAGTATCATAGGAACTAGACAAAGAAAAAATACAAAATCATGTTCCCTATTTAAACACACCTTATTTAATTATCAAAGGAAATAGTGCTTGTAGGTAGTGAACTGATTGCTCTAAACACTGTGATCTCATGGTTTTGAACTTGCAGATCTCATTCTCTGATGCATATTTGGAATTCATCATTAGATAAGAAAAAGAGATGCTTTCTGTGCTTTTTTAATGCACAATTAGTAATAAACAACACTAAAGACCCAGTTATACATACCAAATATTTTTGGTCAGACATACTTCGTTCAGGTATTAAGTGTTGTTTTCACCTTCTTATTATCCACTGAAGTCACTGCACTTCATATTTATCTTTTTCACAAATTCTTCCCTACTAGTTCAAAATTGTCACAACACTTTACTGATGAAACCTAAATAAATTTTTTCCTAGTACATTATCCACTAGTAATAGGACAGAATAAACCAGAAACTCCTTGGATATATTTGAGCCAAGTGTTGCGTGAGCCAACTTACTGGATCACCGCTCCTTACTTGGCTAATACCATACACATCCTCCACTTCCCAGCAGCTGCCCCAAGTAAGCAGTCATTCCTCAATTTTTAATGCAGCCTAAAGAAAAACTGGAAAAAGGGAGCACTGCATCCCTGCTGCTGTTCAGCTTTGCAGACTTGCTATTTCTGCCACCCATCAAAATCTGTTTCATTCTACTATACCTCCACACCTTCAACTAAGTTTGTGTTCCCTGATATCAAGCCCAAAAGGTGAAGGATGGTTGGGATGACAAGGGTAAGTATGGACAGGAAAGGAGTCATACCCTTCCTTTTGCTAAACTCAACCTGCATCCTTACCCTTCTGGTTTTGGCCACGGCAAGGAGAAGATGCAAAACTTATTTGGACAGCAGTCACCCCTCAACACCACCACGTCTGGGGATGCAGCCTAAGTAAAACTTCTTACTCCATAAGGTACTTCCAGCCCAACTGTGGGCCCATTTGATATACTTTCAATAGTTTTCGAGCAACAATTTGAAAACTATGATCCATGAGGCTCTGAGGAACAGCAGAAGCAGTTGATGAAGGATGGCACATAGCAAACCATGACTAGTTGTAAGGGTAGTGAATCATACACTGATTCAACATAATCAGATACATCAGCTCAGAGACATGATGGTAGATTATGCTACACTACACTACAGTAAACTGAAGGTAAATATCATACCTTCCTATCATACACACACATCATCTATTTTGGCATTTTGAGGCTAGCTACATGGCACCAAGCTTTACAGAAGGAAAGAAAATTAGCATTTGTTGGTGTTTATTGCTGAACAGCAGCATCTTCCATATTAGTCTAAAAACTGCCCGTAAGAAACAGCAGTGTTTACTCAGGAAATAAGCAAACCTTTTCTGTAAGAAAATATGGCTAAAACTTGCTGGGAAAGAGTGCCTGAAGGGTACAGTGAAGATCAGAACCCCAAAGTGTTAGATGCAGTACTTGTGCAGGTCAGCTTTGCTTTAAGGACACAAACAGAATCAAGCCATGCAGCTCTGAAGCAGGAATGTAGTTCTTGCAATTCCAGGACAATATATTCCAGTGTAGACATGCACACATAGAAATGGCAATGATCTGCCCTACAGAGGAAGAACTTACCTTCCCACATAACTATAATCACACCAGGGGTTTTACAGTGAAATCCTTACTTTGGGGGAAAACCGCACCAATCCAAACTACAAAATATGCCCTCCCACCCTTGAATACACCTTAACTAAGACAGAACAATGCCAAAGTTGCACATGGAGCATTAAGATTTGAAGGCAGCTATTCCTATGTTCCATTTCAGATGTAGGAAGACTAAAGAAAACAACTTATTTTCTGCAAGCTAGAAATGAGATCCTTAGGACAGGGAATATAAAGTTCCCTACTTCACCATAATAGACACTCTATTCTTGATGTAGTTAGCTAGAACATTACAGCAAGAGGGTTAATAAATTTCACACTTAGAAGTACTAAATGCTGAAAACTACAACAGTTTGGAAGGGTGTTTTTAAATTCCTATTTATTTCTCTGTAGGAAACAGCCCCCACAAGAGCTTGTCACACTGACTGTACGGATTCCACACAAACTGCACTGGAATGAACTGGAGCACAGCACCGTTCACCACGAGCTGTATGCAACACCTTAAACAACATCAAAACTCAAACCTAAGGGATCTAAGGGATCCCTCTGCCATTCTCCTGTAAACTCATTAATAAATTTACATCCATTACCATTCTGCGTCATATCCAACAGAGCCTTAAGATCACTCCCGAAACAGTGCATTATGGCAACGCAGAGTACTCATGGGGAGCACTTCAAGTCATTTCCAGGTCAGAAACACGTTTAAGAATGCAATTAGGGCTGTTTTCCTATGCTGGAACAAGGGACTTGCACAGATCACCCTGGTTTATGCAACTGGCAAAAAGGCCTTAGCCTGTTTTTTTTTTTTAATGATTATTTCCTATTAACAATTATCGTTAACCTCAGGGACATCAGGGTGGGGGAAATCCAAACCACACCATTCTCATGAGCAGATACTTTCGGTGTGGATTGCTGGCATTTTCTTTGTCACTTGTTTTAACATCTGTTAGTGTTGCATCGTGTCCGGAAATAAGATGTATTTGCTCATACATCACGCACTGACATATCCTTGGAAGTGTTCAAGGCCAGGCTGGATGGGGCTCTGAGCAACCTGGTCTAGTGAAAGGTGCCCCTGCCCATGGCAGAAGGATTGGAACTCGATGGTCTCTGAGGTCCCTTCCAAACCATTCACTGACTCTATGATGAACAGTAACACACGCTTTCTAAACAATATTATCAGGTAGGAAACACGACGTCCTTAAAACCTGTTAATCACACTAGATGCAGAATAATTACAATAACGGTAAATTTCCTGTGTTTTAAGATGCGACCTCTAGGTGAAGGTAAATGAATAAAAATCCCTGATCTTTCCTCCCCACAAAAAAAAACCAATCCAAAACGACCTCGCAGAGAGCCAAGCCACAGCCGAGCACGGCTCTCATCCGAGACCGAGCTGCAGCGAAACCCGCACGATCCAAAGGGAGCAAACGCTTAAGGAAACAGGGCGCACAAGGTGCCCGGCGCCTGTTCCCGTACGGGCAGGAGGGACAACACGGCCCGTAAGCATCGCACACGGGCCGGACACCGGCCCGGGCGGGGAACGGAGGGGAGGGAGGAAAGGAAGGGAAGGAAAGACGTAAGGAAAGAAAGGAGAGAGGAGGAAAGGAGAGAGGGAGCAGAGGAGAGAGAGAAGAAGGGAAGGTAGCGGAGAGGGAGGGAGGGAGGGACGGCGAGCAGCGACCCCAGAAGAAA
>WEIT01035952.1:0-26274 GCA_013389985.1 Dryoscopus gambensis | reverse complement strand
GTCCACCCGCGCGCGGAGCGCGACGGGAGCTGTAGTTCCCCCCGTGGACGCTGCCGGTGGGGGCGTGAGGTGGCTGCCGGCCGCCGCACTACAGCTCCCAGCGCCCGGCGCGCCGCGGGGGCGGTTCTAGCTCTTCTGCCACCCATCGCTGTTGAAGCTCGCGGGTCCGCGGCAGCGGGGCCCGGGTGCCTGAGGGGACCCCGGTGAGATACGTATGTGAAGCTCCCTCAGCAGCCGCCGAGAGCCGGCAGGCAGCACCCCCATCGCTCTTCTGGGAGCACAAAGAACGTGAGCGTCCCTGAGCCATGAGCTGGCAGTAGCCCTTGTGGCCAAGAAGGCCAATGATATCCTGGGCTGCACGAGGGAGAGCATTGCCAGCGGTCGAGGGAGGTGATCCTGCCCTTCTATGCAGCCCTGGTGAGGCCGCATCTGGAGTGCTGTGTCCAGTTCTGGGATACTCAGTACAAGAGAGACAGGGAGCTCCTGGAGCACCTCCAGTGGAGGGCAACAAAGATCATTAAGGGGCTGGAGCGTCTCTGTTACGAGGAAAGGCTGAGGGAGCTGGACCTGTTCAGCCTTGAGAAGGGATGACTGAGAGGGGACCTCATCAATGTCTATAAGTATCTGAAGGAGGGAGGATGCTAAGAGGATGAAGCCAGGCTCTTCTCAGTGGTGTAAAGCAATAGGGTAAGAGGCCACAGGCAGAAACTGATGCACAGGAAGTTCCACCTGGATATGAGAAAGAACTTTCCTGTGCAGGTGACCGTGCACTGGAACAGATTGCCCAGAGAGGCTGTGCGGTCTCCCTTGCTGGAGATTTTCAAGCACTGTCTGGACACAATCCTTCGCCATGTGCTCTGGGATGATCCTGCTTGAGCTGAGGTTGGAACAGATGACCCACTGCGGTCTCTTCCAACCTGACCCATTCTGTGATTCTGAGATTGTTGGCGGTGATTAAAGGCAAGTATGGCCGAATGAGTTATAAGATTACACTTGTCAGAGTGGGAAGTCAACAAACACCACAAGCCATCAGTCTCAGTGTGGGAGCTGACACAGCCCCACAGGTGGGGGCACCTGGGCCACCTTCCCTGTGATGTTGCTGCTGACAGAATTCCATGTCCTCAGTTCACATGAGAACAGCCACTGGCTTCTGCTTCATTCCGCATAACAAACCTGACCTCCTGAGAGGAGTACCCACTCCTCTCTACCACTTTCTGGAATGCGAGGGAAATGGAGAAACACTCTGGATGCTGCTCAAGGTGACCTGTGCCAAGGAACACATCCCCATCTCAAGATGCATCCTGTTTACAGTGATGTTATAAGGAATTTTGTGATTTTTTTTTTTGCCTCTTACAATGCAAGTTTCTGTTACATTGAGCACCTGCGTAATTTGAATCCCTTTCAGGATTCCTCATCAACAGGGGAATTTGTTTCAGTCAGAAGCAGGGCCGATTCATTCCCACAGCCTCAAGCATAATCCCCGGCCTATTGGACACATTAATACCATGGCAGCGTGCCACCTGCTCCATTTATTCACTTGAGACTCAATGCTGCTTAGTCCCTGTCGAATGAGCTCTTTGTGCCACCTCCTGCGGTAATGTAAAAGGTCCCCCACAGGAATTTGTGCTATTCAGTGGAAGATACAAAAGGGAGGGTTGTAAACACTCTGATTAGTGTTGGAGCACAGGGATATTGTCTCCACCACGTATTACATAACCTCACAACTTCCAATCTCCCTCCTCTTCTCCAGAAGAAACAGTTTAACAGTAAGGGCTCGCCAGGCTATTTAACTTAACATCACAGCTAATGTGTTTCTTTTTTTATTATATATAAAGGCCATCTTACTCCTGGCAAAAGAAGAGAGAAGGGTTGGTTCTGTAAGGTCCCGTAGTAATTGGAGATGGTTGCTGGAGCGGATCACCACTTGAAGTGACAGTGGCCAGAGGCTCTCAGCCCTGAAGCATGTGTATTATCAGAGGCCGCTGCCAACAAAAGTTCATGCACAATGGGCCCATCAGCTAATGAACCCAGAATGAATCTTCTCACAGATTTTGAGGACAAACAAGCAATTGTGTGCAGTTCCGACTATACCAATTTACTGCCGTGTGAAACACATTTGGATGATTTCTGAATTGCAAAATTCACTGTGGTCTGAGGCCGATTTACACACACTAAGGCACTTTCTTATGCCCTCGGCTTGCCCCACATTCACTCAGTAACTTCTTACTGCTTTAAAGACAAAGTGAAGCAAGGATTCTGAGCTGGGAAGCTCTTTGCTTGGAATATCAGTCTCACTGATGTACCTGAGATACATAAAAGTAATAACATAATAAGGGAGGGGAGCTTCAGGAAGCATTTGGTCAGGGAAAGAAAAAGGAAAAGACATAGCTGTGTTAATAATTCCTTCCTCCTCCTCCTATTTTAAGAAAGCTAGTTCTGGGATTGAGTTTGTCCTAGAAAGATGGGAGTCTACATGGGCTGTACCATTCTGGGATAACTTTAGACATGCTGTGTAATTCTCCTTAGCAATTAAGGAATACACAGCAGACATAAAAAGATTTAGCTTAGGAAAGAAACTAGTTGGCCACACACTGAAACAAACATGTGAAACAGTGAGAGCCTGAAGATACAACAGGAAAACCTAGAAGTACTAAATTGGTTGATGCCTTTGGGGGAGAAAGTATGTTGTTCATAGAAATTACCACAGAGCAAGAAAACAGAGCCAAAAGAGTATGATGCTGAACTCTGCCTAAGCAACTCCCATGAGCACAGTTATGGAGTCACAGAATCACAGAATGGTTTGGGATGGAAGGGCCCTTGAAGACCATCGATTTCCAACCCCTCTGCCGTGCACGGGAACATCTTGCCCTAAAACAGGTTGCTCAAAGCCAAATCATTCCAAGTTCTCTGCAGTAGGAAGAAAATTTATAAATACTTAAGCAATGAAAAGGGTAAAAGAAAACTTGAGCCTTGCCACCCTTACATCCTAGATGGATTTGTCTGAATCAGATTTACCCTATTCCTTGCAATGTTTTGTATCTAAGTATGTTTTCCAATGTGAACAGCACAAATTTTAATGAGGTACTGGTGATTTTGTGAAAGACGTTGTGCCAAGGGAATGTGTCAAATCTTGGTACAGGTGTTTCTTTTGCCAAACCCAACAGACATTATGACCTAACAGGAAAATGTTAGGTTCTTGTTTGAACGTGCTCTGCAGGTACCTCATCAGCACGGTCTGTCCTCTCTTCTCATTAAACTCCTCCCAGCTTCCAAGTCTTCAGACTTTGCCCATGAAGGTGTAAGTGCCAGCCATGGGAGAGGGCACCACAGGTCACAGGGCTGGAGACCGGAGCGTTTCGGTGTTGTGTGGCTTTGTGTGTCACTGTGTAATTGCCAGCAAACTTCAAGTCACTCCAGCCAGCAGGATGAGGCGCTTGGGAGCCAGGTATCAGAATAGCCATGATTCTGATAGTGTGGAGTGACCATAGATATATTATTAAAGATACAAGCAGGCGTTCTTATATTTATTTTTTAGGAATTAGATGTGAAATCCATTAGGCGTACTAAAAGCAACCCAGGAACCTTAAGAAACGAGAGGAAAGCAATGTCACGCTATGACCTTTGTACTCAAGTACCTGTAAGGAAAAACAAACCAAAAAAAAACCTCAACAAACCAAACCCAAACCCCAAAGCGACTAAACAAAACCTTTTCTTATTTTTAAAGAATAACAAAAGGCCCTCCACCCCTTTTCAGTCAGACCCCCAACACACTAGGGATTTGTATAATTTCTTACTATATGAATTCCCTCTTTGCTTCCCTTTACGTTCAGTGATTTATGATTCTGTCCCAAAGGATAGTGATAAAAGTAGACAATGCTTTAACTGGAGAACATACCTAACCAAAAGAAGTTTTAAAAACATGTTCTTATGTAGGTGATGGTTTGCTAGATCCAGATGTAGGGTGAAGTAAGAGACCTCAAAATAAATTATGAATTTTCCTGCAAAATTAATAAGACTAAATAAACAACTTTCTAAAATGGTTAGATTTTTCAGGAAGAACATTCTGAGTATTAATCATTTATGTACAGAAAAAGACTTTGAAGCTGCACTTTTAGGTATGGAAAAAAACTGCTGGAGAGTTAATTCTCAATATTATTCTATCCATCTAGATCAGTAACTTTTGTAATCTGCTTTCCAGTAATATTTCCCTGGGAAAATCTTGAGAAAGAAAACACAAGAACCAGTAATGTCTTTTTATTAAAATACCTCTTAAAACACTCATCATCATCAAATACACTGGGTGTCGCTGCATGACATTTGTGTACACACAACACTTTCAGCAAACTCTAGACAGCATCAGGAATTATAAAAAGTAAGGCAAGCCCCAGAAGGTGTGCACTACCTTCTCTCAGGCCACTACAGACAACTGTGTTTACATTTTTATGGTATTCCCCACACCATTTCCTGGACACCTGTTAGGCCACTCCCCCCTTCCCTCCCGCCCTCCTTGATTTGACCTCACAGTGAAATACTGAGGATGTAAGTGGAGACATTATCATAGATCCATGGGGCAGCAGGTGCCTGACCAGAAACATCAGCCCTGTTCCTCCCCCAAGAAGATTTTGAGCTACCCTCATATTTCCAATAATTTAAGACTGCAAAAATCTGAAGCACGCTAATGGACCTCCTGCTTGCTTGATTGCTACGTGTCTCCTGTCTTGGTCAGGAACGTTGATCCATCACCCTCCAGCTACAGTCACAGCTACTCTAACATATTCTTCCTCTCCATTCATTTAAAGAAATTCTAGCAGAACAAAATATAACATGAATTGTAAAATATAGGAAGAACAACTCCTCCATTATAAGCTAAGTTTTTCTATTCTTGTCTATGTTCTTTTATTAGTTAATTGTAAGTTTAAAGTATGAAGACATTCCATTATCCACTAGTTCAAAACAATAACATTCATCTTTCAAGTACATCTTTAGAGCTGAAAAAGACACTGAAGGAAGTAACATTATTTAACAAGAGTAGATTTTTCTTTTATTATTATCATCATTATTATTATTATTATTCCATCTTATTGAAAGAACTGTATCATGAGAAAAAAATGAAAAAAACATTCCGGCAAATTTTTCAACAAAATAAATGTAAAATGACTGCTTTCATTTGTACATGGTACAGATAGACAGGTGTAACTAGAAAACAGTTTAATCCCTCTAGACTGAGGTTAATGAGAGAAAAATGAATAGTCAAATTCCTTTTTGTGTTTGCATATGCATATATGCATAAAAAAATTCAAGGAGTTAAAACCCACATTATTATAAATACCAAAAGCTGATCATTAACTACTCATACACTTTATTCTTGTACTTAGTACCATTATCAGTGGAGCCCTTAAATGGGTCATAGTAACCGCTATGTAGCTGTCAACATATAAAAACTCTTACTTAGAAAAATGGACAATGTTCTAAACTCAGAACACTTTAACTTTGCCTTTGCAGACACATATTCCCTTCTTCACTGACAAAAATTTATGGAGGGATGAAAAAGAAATTTAATAATAATAAAAATGTTTTGGAATAAATATTCAGAGGAAATTACTAAATGGGAACATGCTTGCTGCCAGCTGCTCAGCTGGTAGACCTGTACCACTTGCTTGTTCCTGTCATTTCATTCTTTATTCCTTTACTCATTAAATCCATCATAGCCTTTCATGTTTCCTTTACTGGACTAAACGTTCAGGGAGTAACAAGCCTAGAGAACAGTGCAAAAGGTGGGAGATGCAACTACATTTAACAGCTTTATTTTGGGATCTAAGAGAAAACGGAAAAGATTATTTTGTTTAACACATAAATTATGCATCATAGGCCCCAACAAACTTACGAGAGCAGGGCAAATGAAACTTGGGAGAAAAGTGTCCCATCCATAGTGTTTTGTTGGGCAGCCCTTCTAAGAAGTTAGGATTTTATCCATGACAGCCCATGCTTTGAATTTGAATAGAAAGCACGAATTTTTTTTTTTTCTTCAAATACTATTTTCACAATAAAAAGCTAACCTCAAAAACTGGAAGGTAATAAAGTTAAAAAACAAAACCAGAAACCAAATCCCAAAACTCCAGCCCCTAAACAACATCCACCCTCCCTGCAACCTAGCAGCCATTTATTTATTTGTTGAATTTAGATAATAGAAATCTCATTACCATATTCTAAAAGTTTCCCTACTCTAAACTACAAGATAGAGTACTATGTTCTGAAAACCAGTATAGCCAATACTTTCAAATCAAAGGAAAACCATCAGAACAGCAACGATGAGCATGACTGTACCATTTGAGCAGACATAAAGAAAAATACATTTAAAACATAGTGTTTAAACATCTACTAATTAGCTTCGCTTACATGAATTAAAAAAAAAAAAAGAATAAAAAGTTTTCCGATTTTATACATCCTCTTTTTTAACCAGGTACATTTAATTGCAACCAGCAGGCACTCCACCAAAATGCAGTATTCGCAATCCCCATCTCTTTAACCGAGAGAGATTACTTTGGCCTCAGTATTGCTATTTTACAATTTTCCTGCTTCAGAACATGCAGTTCATACATTTGACAGTTTTACTGCCGTAGTCGATGCATTCTGGCCCAATACACTCACAGCAGGCGTTGTGAAACCATCGGTATTTGGAAGCTCCCATGGACTCGCAAGAGATCTTGCACTGATGTATTGACATGCAGTCATCAAAATACACCACAGTACACATGTGTTCTAAACCAAGAGGGGAAAAAAGTTTGGTTTAAAAGGTCTTACAATGTTTTTAAAGGTTAGTTGAAAATTAGTTAAATGCACATCTTTAGAAGTATGATTGCAAATCGACAGGATATGAGGCATAAGGAAAGAAAGGTGACAGTAAAAGCAGAGAGGCAAGGCAGAGAGACAATGTAAAATCTATCAACTTCTGATTTTCAGCACCTGCAACTCAACCTGTTGTCTGATCTCCTTCTGGATTAATTTACTTCTACATTTGCAGGCAAGAATGTTTTTGAGTTTCGTCCCCCAGTTATGAGAGATACCTTCTAAAGCGTAAGGATGAGCTATGCCAAAATTACAAGCAGGAATATGTCCTCTGAAGGTAATATGCTACCACAAAAAAAGATTTTAAAAAAACATCAAAACCCACTTATTTGGATGTAAATATTTCTTTCTCTCCCCCCCCAAACTCCACAATAATCTTCAGCCAGATTAAATCACAGACCTAAAGAATCCTGTTTTCATCAGCATGAAACTGCACACTTTTCTTCCTTATTTTTAGCAACACCACCAGCTTCACTGTTAATCTTAATCTTAACAAACCCCTTCTGCTAACTGTTGACTTCATGCTTCTAACACCCATGCAATTACTTGAAATGCCATGAAGTTTGGTGTTGCAACATCAAAATGGTGCTAAGGCATTCACCACAACTATAAAATAAAACCATCCCCCCCCATCCCAGTCCACTTCCGATTCTCCAAGCTGAAAGATTCCACCATCTTTCTTCTGACCAGGTGATTATACTGTAAAACTTTGTTCATCCTCCAACGGACCATGATTACATAACATTTACCCAGAGCATAACTTGGCACACTTTGAGGAGAGCACAACTGGCAGCTGTCTGCAAACATCAATGTCTCACTCACACACAACAAACCAACTTGTGAGCAGGAGATGTCAAAGGGCTTTCTAGCTTATTACTACTCATGGTACACCTAGGAGAAACCCACTGATTTACATTCCAGTGTGGATTAGAAAAAAGTAATCCAGACTTAAATGGTAAATCAAGAGGGTGGGTTTGGTTTGGGTTTTTTAATGACCAATTTTGACCACCATCAAATTATTTTGCTACTATCAAAACAGCTGCAAGGTTGGAGGATGTGCTGCCAGCCCACTGAAAGCAACAGAGTATTCATTGCCTTGGTCAGGCTCCAAACTGATGTACTTGTCTTGCAGACACCATATACAGTGCAACAGGCAATAGGTATCTTGGGGAGGAGAGGCAGACCCAGAGCTGAAGCAGTGTCTGCTCCCAGAAAAGCTGTGCTGCAAGTAAAGCTGTAGTTGCCCAAAAAATCCTGCAGTACCTGAAGTGCTGCTGGGAACGTCAGCGAAGTGCACTGTGTCTGTGTAAGTCCTGTCCTATTCTTGGCACTTCTGTTTCTATAAGCCCTTATAATATATCCTGAGGCACAGCAATAATTCCTCTATTCCAGAGGAATAGAGTTCTCAGAGAACAAAACCTCTGCCTGAAAACAACCAACATATCTACAGCTTCAGTAAGGATGTTTGATTCATAGAGAAGAGGAAGGAGCTGAACAGAAGTGTATGCTACGGTACCATGTGCAAAGAGTGATAGGTATACACCTGAAGTGCTCAGCCAAAGCTGAAACGTAGCAGGGAGATGCAGCCACCGCAGCCTCAAAGGCAAGAAGGATCCAGAGACCAGACAGCAGCTCCAACTTTTATGGGGAATGCACAAGGACTTGGCAACATTTCATCACCAGTGACAAAAAGCTCAGATTGCCATGGGCCCAAGAAGGAGCACGCACCATCCATTCCCAGAAGGTCCAGATAGTCCCAGATAACTGTTCCCTTCGCTCCTCACAGGAAGTTTTCAGTGGAAGGGTAGGGCGGAGAAAGTAGAAGCAAGTCTTCAGGCAGCATTCCTCATGTCCCATCAGTCATCCAAGTTAGTGTTGGGGTTCAAGCACAAGAACCTTACAGAAGCCTCTGCTGCACATTACTCATACTCTTCATACACATTACTCATATTCTTTATATCCTTTTGCTTAATCTCAGTTAAGTTCTTTGATACCTTTTTAGTAGTTTTCTACTGAAGTGTTACTACATTAAGTTTGACCTTAAACTCCATAGTCTTAGAAGATGTCAGCTGGAGGCCCAGAGCCTCTGCCTCGAAACAGGCAATCCTGGCTAATCGAGAAAGATTTCTTCCTGCAAAATCACCTTTTGGGATGCCATCCAAAATGATGGATTTTGGATGATTCATGGCTATCTCCAGATTGGAGTGAAACAGCTCTTTAAAGGAAGCAACCATCCAAGGGGTTGCCAGAAGTGCTCATTGCTATCTGTTGATCACAGCACTCCAACTTACAACACACAAAGGAAAACCTAAGGTAGGCCAGGGAAGCTTGTCAGGACAGCTGTGCACACTCAGAGGTCTGCTAACTGCTCCCAGTGCTTACAGACTGTCTTCGCATCAGAGAATGTCCAGTCCCTTCTGTGTAAGGAGACATCTCTGCTCACCTTCATGTTAACCTCATCTCTGACAGCCTCAGCAGTGTTAGTACTGCTTCAGAAGTCCTGGTGAAGCCCCCAATTCACCAGCTAATGCCTGCAGAAATTTGAAATAAACTTCCTGGAGAAGGAGAGCCTGTGATTTCTAGAAAGTAAAGATCAAAGACACTGAACTGCGAGCCATCTCTCAGCGCAAAATGAGGCCCAAGGAGCAGCAGCACCTGGCCTATGACTGGCAAACCTAGGTGGCATCAGTCAGCTCCTGTGAGACTGCAGGGACTGGTCTCCTGAACCACTCTCCCAGCACCAAAGCCAAAACTCAACCTTATTATGGTGGCAGCAATAACAAAGGACATTAATCTTGACTGACTGTAGAGTGGAGAAGAAAGTTTATTTCCACCTGCACACAAGTCAAGAGGATAGGTTCTCAAGGACCAGTACAAAAATGCTGCAAAGGGGAGAGAGCAAACTTCGTGTGGCAGGCCAGAGCCAGCAGTAGATCCATCTGGTTCCAAGTAGCTCTTGTAAGCAGCTGGAGGACACGCTCCATGTGTATGTTATCATATTGTTTCTGAAGTCTTGCTCACTGAGAGACTTGCCAGGTCTGAACAAGTCAGATTGGCCACGGTGCACTCTGTTTTTCTCAGGGCACTCCTGGCCCCCTCCTCAGCAATGCCTCTGTGCTCATGTAGAGGATGAATTACTGAAAGCAGGAGAGTTCCTCCCCTCAAGCGCTAAATCCTACTCTACAGACTGCAGAAAGAGAGTTACACAGGGGAAAAAAAACATACCTACAGGCTCAGCTGGGATCTGGGAGAACTTAAATTGTTTCACAAACCTAATTACAGAGTCATCACTTGGCTCCCACAGCGCAGATAAAAACAATATTACTTAGTGCAGTAACAGCTCTTTCATTTGCATTTTGCCAATTTTCACACACTAAGAACCACGGGCTGCAGGTGCAGGGAGGGAGAAAGATGCTGCAGCAAACTTTTTTCCCCAGAACATTAGTTTCTCACCTTTTTCCCCCTCACACTTCATACTTGGTGAAAGTTGCATAGAAGAAACAACAACCAAGTCTAACTTAAAAATAAACAGAAGAAATGACCAGGCCTTGCTATAAAACTATCTGTATTGGTGTATTATAGAAGAATTTAGCAACTCAGAGAACCTTCCCAGTTAATGATAATTTGCTGTATGGGACCTTTGAAGTTAAATGTGCTATGTAACTTCAGCTGTCCGCTGGCCAGTTTATTGTTGGTTCTAACAGTTCTTTAAAAAGGTAACTGTCCATGCAGCAGTCATACCATTTTATCATAGAACAGCCTGGGTTGGAAGGGACCTGAAAGGTCATCTAATTCCAACCCCTCTTCTGTTGGCAGGGACACACCTTCCACCAGAAAAAAGACTTGTCTAGTGCAGTAGCAGGAAGAGGGGAAAGTGAGAACAAGGAGATTAACCTGCAACTGAATATGGACAATCAGTTGAGATAATCTACTACTTTTGGACGAGTCAATTTTATGTCAATCAGAATTTATAAAACGAAACATTAAAAAAAAAATCTTCCTAGACTACCTACAGAGGTAGATGTCTCTTCACTGCATTTCTAGCTCTCCTCTCCCTGTTGCACTGGAGAGGAGCAGAATCGCAGAGCAGACACCATCCCCTGTGTCACCAAGCGGTGTGAGTCAGAAACCCTTAACTACAACACAGATTTTGTTTTATCAATTGCCAAAAAATTATCTAGTTCCCCTCTCCCTCTTGCCAACATCCTGTCATCATCTGAAACAACTAAGCTTATTTAAACCTCTGAACTCACAGTTCAGAGCTCTGAGGGTATCTGCTAAAAGTAAAGCAAAGAGAATAAAGTACAAATGAAGCTCTAGATTAATAACCATTGCAATCCTCTTTGAAGCAGAGGCTCAAGTGCCAGAAGCAACTGATACAAAGAACTACAGCAGCTCCCGCAGCGCATGCATAACTTTGGCAGCTAAAACATTACAAGCCAATTCACAGGAGGGAAGGGAAGACACTCATTAGGAAAATAACGGGGAAGTTCAGGGTCTGGCTGCTGGGTTCAGAGTAGGCTGGGGCAAGAAAGGAATGCTTTATATCCCACCACACCCCACCTACTCCCGGATCCACAGCCGCCCTCCCGGGGCTGGTGGCTCCACGCCACTCAGGCACAAAGCTCGTGGTTCCTGTGGCTGGTGCTGCTTTTCCTGGCACTTACCCAGAAGTGCATCAAGCAAGTCTGGCACCCTGGGCCAGCTTAATGGCAATCCCTGCGAGAACGCGTAATAAAGCTAAAATCAGAGCTGTGTTACACTACGTGACAAGGGGTATTTGTAAGCAGAGCCTTTCCAAATTTTGAAATGTATTCCAGAAGACAGCACAGAGACCACTGTCCCCCTACAAAATCTACCTCTCATTAGCCCCTCTCCCTTTACAGGCCATGCCATCAGCTGCTGCCAGCACACCATGTTGGAGGGAAGCATGCAAGGAGCCACAGAAGAACCACAAAATGGAGGAGGCACAGCACTGTAAAGAAAACATAAGGCATCTGTGTTCCTGCTCACAGGAATATTCTTTCAAATCCCTGATTGTCACAGCCCTGAAGACAACTGCTTAGCAAGTCACCTTAAGGGCATCTCCATTTGCAAGACCTGCCCTCAAGCCTAGCAGCATTTTTGGGGAGAAGGAAAGGGTAAAGACATGGTCTGTTTCTCCCACTGCAGGCTATGCTTGTGTTTACTGCCGCTGAGCACACACATACACATTCACAGACCCTTCCCTCTCTTTCAGTGGTTCTTCTAACACTTGCCAGCTTGTTAAAGCAGTGACCTGATTGTGTGACTGAGCTTTGCATGGGCAGAAGCCATCAGGCTCCAGGAACTTCCTTGGCTCCCTTGCTGTGCCCAAGCTCACAAGGCTCCTCAGCCCCTGACCCATTACCCCTCTGAATTTTGATTATGGGTTCCCCAATGAATACAGCAAAACAGTATTAAAAACAATGCTACCCCATGGCTCACACAACGTCCAACACTATTCCCCAGCTGTCCTGCTTCCACCATAATAAACATCAACTGACCAAGTCCAGATGCTAATTTTTCTTTCCACCTCTGTTCTCACTGCTCAAATCATCCATGTTTTTATAAGCAAAATTTAATCTGACTTTTGAGAAAGCAGAGCACTACAAAGTTATCTACATTGTGACCAAGATATTTAGCTACCTAAAAGCATAGGAATAGGATGTGGAAACTAATTTTCTATCTTTTTAAGCTCTTCACTTGTCACTAAGATAGAGAAGGCATAGCCAGTGATCACAAGAACAGCTCTGACATTTATTTCTGTTTTAAGCGTCTGCTGAGGCCTGAAAGCCAGTGGCATTTGGTAACTATTTCCAAATATAACTGTTGGTTTTGGACTGTCATCATTCCAGTAAGAGCTCTCTCAACCTAATCTCTAATACGTTCCTAGTAAAAGAAATGAAGGAGACTTTCGACTAAGAAAAAATTGTTGTGTATTTGTCTGTGTTGTTGAACTCAAAACTGCTCCACACCCCTGAGATGCAATTCAAATTCCAAGTTTAATCCAAAACTATCATTAGCCCATCCCGTTGGTACGGTAGTAAAGGACAGTCAGGGAGTAGCCATCTGGGTTGCAGTACCTAAGTACAGTGGGATATATTCAAGGCTGTATTAAACATTTTTTTCCCCCTGAGTTTAATTTATAACTATAAGCACTGTAGTCTTTGCACACAGGGCTTTTTGTGGCTTTCCATTTTACATGGCTTTGTACATTATTCTCATAACGGCAAGCAAGCATTTTAATAACATCAAAGACATATGAATGAGACGCTTTCTGACCATCTGGTTTCCTAGTTCTGGAATTAATTTATTTTTCTAATGTGCCTTAGCCAAAGGAAATTAGAAAAGTTGCCATTACGGTTCCATTTAATCAACAGCAGTCCTACTCAGAAACACAACTAGGTCAATGGTTCACACTGGTATGGAAAAGCAGTGTGTCTATCAATTAGGGTATCTTTTATTGATAAGATAAAAGGGCCATCACAACAGCAACATATGGGGTTACGAATATTTAGTGTGTGTTGGGAAGGAAGCAAAGCATAAATTGCACTAATAAAACAAATCAGATGCTCTTTTTCCCCTATTAAACAGCAATTTCACTATTAACTGTTTATAAGATTCTTTAAAGTCTGATGTAATGATTTGCAGGGAAAAGTGTTTCAGGTTCAGTATGGAAACCAAGAAACAGAGAGTATTTTTCTTACACCACTGTCAACACTACCTCAAACTTCTCATCTTCCCCCAACCCAACCAAAGCAAACAATATTCTGAAGTCTTTTCTCTAAACTGAAGGTAAGAATATAAAAAACTTCATATAAAATAAGAGGAATTAATCTGTAAGTTGAACCCTTACCACCAAGTTGCTTATTTTGAAGACAGTCTGTCACATATCCTTCCTTCATCAATCTTTCTAATCTTGCTTAGGTTTACTATTAATCCTGGATTAATTCATACAAAACATCCTTCTAAAGATTTCAAGTTATGCCAGCTCAGACGAAGGAAATAAACAACTGTTCCAGATATAAGTGCTTATGGCACGTGGCTTTCTCAGACCTCTTAAGCCAGGTTTCAGTTGCCTGCCTCTGCACTGATACATGATTCTGGCTTACAGTCCTGTCTCCTAAGATACAGGTAACTGCTTCTAGGTCAGGCAACATACCCTGCCAGTGCACATGAAACAACATGAACAAACTGCCTCATGCCACAGGAGTAATTATAGAGATAAACTCACGTGGTTCAGTGTTTCCTAAGATCATCAGTCATTTTAACACCATCTTCCATGTTCCTCAACACCTTTGCCTCACTCCTTGCGTTACGTCATGCTCAAAATTAGGCTGAATCTTTCACAGTTTCTTATGGGAAAAGAAGAAGCAAGCACAGAGAAGCATAGGATATGCACCGAGAAGGCTCCTGGAAGAGACAAGAGGAGATGCTAGGGATTTAGACACTACACTCATTACCTTTGTCACTAGAGTAAGGTGTGTGGACATTGTTGTTTGGAACAGAGACGTTCTGATGCTGTGGCTGGTTCACTGTTTCTAAAAAGGAGACGAGGTTTTCATGGTGTGACAGTTCTTCTGCCACAGGGAAGGAAACAATATTCCATTTCAGCTGAGTGTCCCCTTCTGTCAGTGCCCGGAAAAGGGAAGGAATTGGTTCGTGCAACTCCTCGACAGTGCTCTTGGATGTTGGAGGTGTGTCACTGTAATTGCGAGGATTGCACATACCTGCAGAGGAATGAAACAGTAAATTACACACAACTCACTAAGCTCTTTTTCTTGAAACAGGCAGGAATATTTAGAGGATTAAAATTGCCTCTTTTTTTGCTGAACAGAACAGAATGCTTTCATATCTATCCTGCTCTCAGCCCAGTAGCAGAAGTGCTATCAAATACAGCAGGACAAGCTTTCCATAACTGCAGGTTTCGGATCACTCGCACTTCTACAAAACACACCTGTGACTTGTGAAAAGAAAAACCTCATCTAAACAGCACTTTGCTTCCCTTTTAGTGTTAGCATTGCAGCTTAGAAAATGGAGGGTTCGGTGGACGGTTTGTTTTCTCTGGGACAAGAGACAAAGCACAGTATAATCGATAGTAGCATAAACCTGGAATGCAAGGTTAGGACTGAACAAAGGGAGTATCCTGATAAGTCTGAGGTACATGAAGCTTTTGATCACAATTCAAGTATTCCATCTCATCTGCTGCAGCAGTGCACTAGATGTTTTTAGTCATCTGCCAGAGATGCAAAGATCACTATCAGGACAGAGTATGAGTCTGAATTACTCTACTTGTGTAGAGACAGCCAAGATGAACCGCATTTTGCTTCTTAGCTGGAGGGGTCACAACAGGCAAAACACTCATTTCTAGGCTACCTCTTCTTTATTTTTCCATGTCTTCTGCAGTATCTTTTTTGAAACTTTGTAATCTTTTTCACTTTGCAATTGCTACAAAATGTTTTTGTGATATGCAATGCCGGTGCCAATTTTTCATTAACCATGTAAGCACTAACATTTATTATTAGCAATGAAACTGAAGGGCATCTCAAGATAAGTCAAATCCGTGGAAACAACCAAGATTAAAAAGAAAATTTGTATCTGCACAGGTATTTTAAACTCAGGAGCCATAAAACACTATTAAAAGTCACCTGTCAAGAGACAGGCAAATGCATTTTCCTCACACACAACTGGATATCATTTTGGGTAGTTTCCCAGACACAGGTTTAGACAGCTACAGCTGCAAAGCACACCAGTTCCTGAAGTATAAAAGTGATACAGGACATGAATGTTCCAAGTCTACCTGCCTCCCACAACCAGAGAAGCATCTCCTGCCCCATAGATCCACTAGAACTCCAGCTTCATGAATAATTGTGTTTAACTAGAGCCTTTTACAAACCCATCATCTTCTCAACCTAAGTAGATGGATTTCCGTAATGAACAAAGCAGAGGCAAGTTTGTCCACGATGATTAGCATGAGATCTAGCAAATCTTAAGCAAGTGGTTAGCATTACCAGCATTTGGTAATAGGAGCGCTCCATGACAGCCTGCTCCTATAAAAAGGTAAGCCAAGTACAGAGTAGGAAAAACAAAAAGCTTATTTTCCAAACAACATCAGGTCACATCAAAAAATAATTCCACTTACACAAGCATCCTACTGTAAATGCATGTTTTCCTACTCCTCTCAATTACGTTTGTTCTTCATGGACCCTCCTGGACTTACTGCTTTAATAAGAAATTTCTATCCCTGCCTTACCACCTTTTAATAAGCATTAATATTAACCATACTTTAAGAAGGACTGTATTAATCATACAACTGTCATAAAGGATGCTCACATGAAAATCAGTTAGGAAGCTATCAAACCAGGTAGGAGTTTTGTACAGATACATCAAGGGATGTATGCTTTAGTTGACGTCACTGTGTTAATGTTGTGAGACAGAAACCAGTGGGCCTTTCTAGACCTGTCAGACCAGACCTCTGCCAGGCTGGATTCAGAAAATAAATTTCACTGATGAGACAGGAAAAAAAAATACCATCAAGATTGTTTATCAAAATCCTTGCAGAATGTGTACAAGTTTGTCTGCATATCAATGCAGTATGAAATTTTACCTTAGGATGAAATTACCTTTAATGAAATATTACCTTAGGATGGTACCAAAAAAAGCATTGCTCATAGCTTAATGGGTAAATGCTCATCCACAAAGATCCTTCACTCTTACTGTTTTTAAAAGCAATTGAATTATAATAATATTCATATATAGTAAATATTATAAAATAGCAGCTTTGGTTGACATGAAAATAAAAAAGTTTAACTAATGAGCAACCTGTAAGGATCAAACATGTCTAAACTACTGCTCTGGAATGGATGAGAAGATGCAGAAATGGGCTATCAAAATGATGGAAGCAGACAGGCCTTTACACAAGGGACTAGAAGAACTTAACTCAAAGGGAACAAGGGACTTGTTGCTGTTCTCCATCCTCCAGCATGTTTTTCCCTGCCAGAGAAGGGCAAGAACATCCACAAAACATGGGGGCATCAATTAAGCACCAGTACAGTTAGTGGTGGAGGATAGGAGGTAATTCCTGACCTCAGGGCAGACATGATCTGAAAGACACAACAATCTATCTGCTTTTACATTAGACATGATCAGCTTATAAAAAACTTAAATATCAGCTCAGGTATCAGCAAAGAACTGTGTCTAGGGAGTCAGGTACGGCATGCGTTCCTGTTTTCCCATTTGAATAAGGCTACAGCAAGGATGATCCTACACTGAAGAGAAGAAGAATAGGACCATGCCATAGAATCCCAAAAGGTCTGAGGCACCCAAAGAACCACCAGGAGAAGTTTTAGTTTACTCAGTACTGGAAACTGAACCCGAAACCTTGATAACTCCTGTCCTGGAAAACACTATGGGGAAGAGCCACAGAACAGTGAGTCAACTGCAGATTTATAAAAAGAAGCTCCTGTGTGGACTTCACAATCCCAAGAGGTCGGTTCTTCCTCTCCCTAGAGATCAGTACATTATGCCTTGCTTTCTACAGCAGATAATGGTTCTAAACTAGGGAAATAACCTGCACTGAAAATGGGCATTTTGACACTGATCACCTTCATGAATTCAGAGAAAATCAACGTAGAAAAGCCGCGAGCAGGTAAAACACTCAAGATACATCCCTTTCATGGAAGCCAGGATTTTGGATGGCAGCACAGGGAGACTTACAACAGCCACAGGAGGATGAAGCTTTTGTTACATTTAAAACAAGAAACAGAACTAGAATGCAACCTCCTGAAGCAGGGACAGCACTCACTTGCAAAGATCTGGGCACTCTGAACACCACCTGTCAGCAGCAATGTGTTCTTGTTAAGACTATCATCTAGTCCTCCAGTAAGACCTTGTCTGCTTCTTTTTTACCCTTCAAAAAGAGCTCTTTTTGCAAATAAAAGAACAGTGAAAACACTGAGCCATGCATATTTACTAGTAGCCCCACCTGAATCCTAAAGGTGTCCCACTGCTGTCCCTGCCAATGCACCCTTTACAGGTAGAAACCTTCACACAGCATCCAACCCCATGAAGCAAGTGCTGTGGAGTTTCTTCAAGAAGACAATTCAAACAGGAGTTTTATGTCTGAGAGACAAAATTAATAATCAGCTATTTAACAAGCAATATCTGGACTACTGCCACCCCCAGCTCCACAGAGCAGACACAGCCTTCAAACGTTTGGGTCTCCACAGTAATTTATTCCATACCCACACAATGAGCTGTAAGATGCTTAAAGCACAGATTCTGTCCCAGTGTTTTATTTTAAGACTGTGAGCTCAGCATTTGGCAGGAGAAAGCAATGTAAAAAAAGCAGAAAGTCCCCCCAAAAAATGCAAACTTACCAACACAGTCACAGCACTCATCCCAAAGTGTGCCCAGGCAGAGCATACACTCCTTACAGCAGGAACAATTCCCTTCCCCAGGGCGGCACTGACACAGCTCCTGGAATCAACAGACACTCATTAAACTGCAGCAATCCCAGATGCAAAATAACTACACAGCAGAGTGATTTTTCCTCAAGCCACAACTCAAATTAGGGCATTAAAAAAGCTTAGTACACTAATACAGTGAGTAAACGGTGAAACGGCTCCAGCCAAAGAACCGATCTGAGTTTACAAGAGGATCTTTTCCAAGTTTGCTTTTTTTTTCTCTTAAAGGTGACATTCTGAAGACAAATCTGAAGTCAGCATTTAAAAGACAAAATATCCCATTCATAGGAAAGGTGTGTGCATTTCTGTGCATGCCTAAATCTACAAGTTCTTTGAATGGCTTTCCCATCACAACAGGAAATTCGAAGAAGGATGCTTCTTTATATATAAATAGTGAGCGTACATTATAATTTAGCTAAAAAAGAAAGCTACTGCAAGCCACATGTGCCTACTCAAGACATGCATGATGTCTACCATCACACCTATCCCTGGATTCTAAGAGGAACTTACCCAGTTAAGTCGTCTGACCACAGGATTTTCTGCATCTCCAAATACTTGTTACACATTGCTCTCTGTTTGCAACATTAGTGACGAGATTTTCCCTCCCCACCCAGGTCTAGATGATTCATTTTTGCTATTATGAAAACAACTCTACGCTTCATCCCTCCAAATCAACACCTTGGGATACCTACAAGGCTTCTAGAGCCTCTAGAAAGTGAAATGACCTACACACATATTTTTCTTTAACCGTTAATAACCTAAAAAGATGGAAAAGGCATGGAAGTATAAAGACAAATCTTTCTCCTCATCCTATCTAAGCCCAAAGGCACTGGTTTAGCAGTGCTGCTGGAGACACACACTTGTGGACCTCAAAGCATGGAAAAAGCCTACATGGATGAAGAAAATCTAAAAACCAGGTGGTCTCCTTCCCTCTAGCTCAAATCCATACTAGTAATTCCGATTTGGCCAAAAGACTGTGGCTATACGACAGTAATTCACAGCCTTGAATTACATCATAGCACAAAACACAGACAAGCCAAGAAGTACCCTTGGTTGTCCTGTCTAAGAATTTGGTTTTGATGACGTCTGTCTGGCTATCACATTACACACAACTGGGGAAAAAACAAAATCCCGTTACTGGAAACACTGACCACGGGATCCTTCCACCCCTGGCTTTATTGGAAGGGCCATTGGCAAATCACTGTTACAAACCAGGCCAGGGAGAAGATTATGCCCATCCCCACTCTTTGATCCCGTTATCCAGAGGCAGAGGAGGGACACACTGCAGGAGATGCACATGGACAGGGGAGAAGGGCAGGAAGGTGGTTTGGTTTGAAATTCTCCTATCCTGGAGTCACCACTCATGGTCCCACCCCAGCTGGGTCAGGGACACCTCTCCTTACAGGCAGACACAAACGTCACCTGCAAAGTGAGTTCACAGTGACTTGTTTGCCCCAGTGCCTGATCGAGAGTGAACCCCTGCTCCACACGCATTTCTGCAATATGCAGCCCTGGTAAGTATTGAATTTTTACTTACAGAGTGGAAAACTACCAAGATTTATTACTTTTTCATCCTCAAAATTTATGAATGGCACCTATCACTGTTTCCACATAAACTGTGCTGTTACCAAGTAAAAGATGAAAAACAGGCTGATTGACAAAATATATACATTTTTTCACAAGAGGAGACACCACCAACTTAGAAAGATGACTAATGTGAATGAATGCATTTCTAAAATATTTATCTTACCATTCGATAAACAGATTTTGTCAGCCTTTAGAATAAAAAGCCTGAATAAAAACTTTAAAAATAACCATGAGTACTGTTACTTTGGCCAGAGAATAATATTAATATATATTAGCATTAAAAATATCCAATTTATTCTTCAACAGTAAAACCGGGCAAACAGCTTTTCCTTTTTAAAGACACCAACAAGCCAGCATGTGGGAGGAGGCAATTCTCACTAAACTATTAAATGTAATGCATGAATAGGAGCCAGAAAATTCACTAAACTGAAGTTGTTTCACTTTCATGGAATAGTATTCTCAGAGAATTAGATGTAACCTTAAATTCGGCACTTGCAACATGTTAACAAAAAATTCTGCGTAGCATCTATGAGCGTAAGCACTGACCTGGGGACAGCATCATTACACCTACCAGTATGGTAACAAGTTTGTTTTTACAGGAAGGGCTTATGAGCAACGCAAGATTTAAGATTTGTTGTTGTTGTTGTTGTTTTGGGGGGGGTTGTTTGTTTCTTTGTTTGTTTTTTATTATTATTTCTTTATTTTAAACTTAGAGGGAGAGGAAGGAAGAAAGAACAACCTAATAATTAGTCTTCTGCCACTTCAGGGCAGTAACTGTATGTTTTCCATATATCTGTTTGGACATCCATGGCTTCCTTGACCAGTTTTGAGTCCTCCTCCCTGACTCATCCACACTGGATACTGGTACAGGATGCATCTTTTAAAAAGAATGCCTACATGAGACGTGGGTGAAGCGAGGCAGAATAAGGAACGTTCCTTGTTGATAGCTGGGGGTGGTGAGGCGTCAGTGGAAGAAAATATTACTCATAAGTGAACTTGGCAACTTCCCAAGCTGAACTACTGAAGGTACATCAGAGAATGCATTTTGCTAGGCATGAAAAAAGCCTCACAGTTTAAAAATACAGTATTAAGTAGGAAGTAGGCATGTTTGTACAATAAAGATACTCCTGCTCCAGACAGCAAACAAAAATTTTTAGAAGATGTTTAACATCTGTGTTTTTTTCAAAGCTTTCTTGGAATTCCAGAGAATGTTTTCTTGGTGCAGGGAGAAGCAAGACCTGAAGGCATTGGAAACCCCTCTGAAAACTGGAAGGGGGAGTGAAAGAAAGAGAGCTTCTTTTTGCTAGAACAGTTTAGTAACAGAAAATCTCCTGGAAGCAAACCAACCAGAACTGTTTTGTTAACCCAACTGGGTTACGTACTGCAGCTACAACATGCACACTGAAAGCAATTTTTAGATGCCGAAGCCCTGAAGTTAAGGAGTGGCATTTATTTCATACCACAGGGCTAAAATGTCTTGGAAATCCTTTCAGGCTGACAAGTTTGTACACAAGATTAACAGGAGGTGAAGAAGACAGATGGAAAGAGATTTTAATTGGAACAATACCATGCCAGCTGAGGTGGCTGCAGGTCTGTAGAGTTCAGGAGAGAAAATCCTGTTTTCTCCACAAAACACCCCCTCTTTAGAAGGATCATAAACCCATGCCTGAATTATAACAGCACTTGTTTCCTACGCAAAGCAACAGTTTAAAGCACTGTTGCAGATGAGGCAGCAAAGCTCAGCTTCCAGCCCAACACGGACATTCCACCCTAGCCTGACTCCTGCCAGGAGCTCTGCACCTCAAGAGCCAACCTGGGACTCGCCTCAAACCCATTTGCTATGAACAATTGTGGGAACGTCTCATCCTAGAGGCTTCTGCATTCAAGGATTTCCTCCATGTTGCAAGGACACAATATGCGCCTCCCCTCCGCCCAGCGAGCGTAACTGGCCTTTTCATCTCCTCCACACATGGAAACATCAAAACAACCCACGCGGCCAAGTCAACAACAGATGTGCTGCAATAAACACTGCAGCACACATGTCGTGTGCACCCGGGGCTCCACCTGGAACGCACGGCAACAGTCGCTCATGGACTCCAACGCCCCAGTCCCAGGGACATGGGAAGGAGCTACAGCCAGAGCCTTCAAGGGAACTAACTTTGTGGACTCATTCACTACACTCCCCAGTCTTACCCACAAGTCCCTCAACACCTACAGGAAGCTGCAAGGTTTCTTAGCGAAGGCTGAGCTTGTGCAGAGAGATGCCTCAAGCTATTTTCTTACAGGCCTTTGCTTATGGAAAAAATAGGAGCACCAATGAAGCTAGAGCTCAAGATGCAAAGGGAAGGCTGAATCCATGCAAGTTGTTGATCTCAAGCACTATTCTGGGCCTAACAAAAAAAATATTTATGTAGGGACCACCCTTAAGCAGAGCAGCTCCTAAGGAGTGGCAGTAATGACTGTACTGACTACTAGCCATGCTGGCAAAAATATTTATGTTAACTGTATGCTTTTTGAGAGAGCAGGTCTCTTGACTCTCTGTCTCCAGGACAGGCAGCCTTGCTTTCTACACACAGATGCAGATGACAAACATTCACAATCTGTTTGCTCCCCCAGTTGTGTCTGAGTGACATTATCTTGGTTTCAAGACACGGTTTTTGCCAAACTTGAACAGTGATAAAAGTCGGTGAGGGAAAAATGTCATGCTACAGTCAAGCAACCTCCCTCAACATGGTATTTTATTTTTAAGTTCAGATTTCTTCAGAAGAGCTTAGAAGGGAAAAAAACCCCCACGGATATACTCTACTTGCATACCCATCCAGGAAAGAACATGCATTTCATATACCAGTGCAGTGCTTCTGCCAAGTTTCAAAACAAACAAAAAATCCAAGAAGAAAGATGACAATTGCTTTAAGTCAGAGCTTTAGGATACTTCCTATCCACAATCAGACTAGTCTGACCTGATCTGTTCTTCTGTAAAGAATGAATACTGACTGGTAAGTCAGGCCTTTGTGCAGGAAGACAGCAGCCAGACAGTGGAAATGAACAGTGTAATTCCCCTGCAACTGCACACAACTCGCGCGGCCTGGGCTACTTTAGGGTCTCAGAGAATTGCATGTGATTTTGATTTTAGGGAAATGCTTTACAAAGGGACTCCACATCACCTGTACAAAGTAAGAGAGAACACACCTACCAGAAGTAAAGCAGTTCAGTGGTTTCTCTGCATGCACAGGGCTGTGTTGCTACAGAGATGCCAACATATTCCAAGGAAAGCACAGTTGTATGAGCCATTTCCATGCACGGCTGAAACTCAGCCATTTATTGCCAGCTGAGTAAGGACTCCAGTAGTATTAACTCCACATCTCCTGGGCTGTGCTCTATTCAAACTAGCTCATAAAAATAAAGTTTAAATGCTTGCTGTCTCAAGCTTGACTCGATAAGGAGGAGATGTCTGTTCCTTCATGGATGGTAGACTCCATCAGTGGCACCAGAAAAGGAGACACATCTTCCTTGTTCTGCCCTTTGCTTACAGCAAAACAAGCAGCAGACCAAGAGCTTCCAGGACCAAAATCTAGCATCTGGAGCAACAACTTTTCCCTGAATCAACAAATCTGTACCACTGGATTTCTATTTAAGTGCCATGTACATACAATGCCACAATTAGCATATTACTTCTTAAAAGTTTCAATCCTAGAGCTGATTTAAAAAAATGCAAGAGAAGGGGCTTATAAGTGCATCGGTCTGTCACAGGGCACAATGTCCAACATGCCAGCAAAACCACTGGAGTTCTGTTTGAAAAGGTAAAAATCAGAAGCCTCATTCTTGCTCCTGTATTTAACAACTCCACAGACTGTGGTGGGGCCGGAAGAAGCAGCAATTAATTTATTTTTTTTTTTTACTTTTAAAGCAATGGCAGTGCAGAAGCCAGGAGGATGATGTTTCAGGCTACAGTCAGTCTTCATCCCACAGGATGGATTTGTGAATCTTGCAAATGTTTTTATTTGTAACCCAGACAAATTTCAAACGGAACTCAGTGAAATGAAGTAAACATGGAAATGCTTCAGGCCACTTCTGCATCTCTTTTCAGGCTGTAACCATGCATTTACAGTAGGCGCACTTGCATGTTATGCCATATGATGTTTGTGCTCTCTGCCACTGCGTTTCCAACCTACAAAGAGGCAGTAGGGCACGTTGCTTTTAAAGAAACTGCAGCTGACCACAGGAAGCCTCCTTTTTCAGTCTGGAGTCAAGAAGCATGCTCCACAGGCCATTACAAAAAAATTACTTTGTAGCTACCAGAACTGCTTGCCATTTTGCTAGAAAAGGCCCTTTTGCTCTGCTACACACCACACCTCTTAACTCCTGCTCTAAGAAGAGCAACCTGGTCTCACTCTGTTTCTAGCACTGCACAGACACGCAGTGAGTCAAAAGCAGCATCTGAATTTAACATCCACTGCCTACCAGTTCAGCTCGTAAATATTCAATTTGGTTTTTAGGCATCTTTTAATTCACTGTACAAACCTGATGTTATGGAGAGCATCAGGCATCAACTCCTGACCCTTTGCTTGAGATTTAAGGAACTGCACAAATTGAAAGTTAAGGGGAACATCTCAGACAGACATAATCCTTGGCTTGAAAAAAGTTTCAATTAAAAAAAAAACCAGAAACATGCCCATATAAACATGCACTTGGTATTCTCTATCTATAAAATGGTTGTTAATCTGCATTTATAGGGGTAGGAGATCAAACTAACCTCTTTAAAGAGACACTACTTAACATAAAATACCAGTTATTTGTATCTTTTCAGGACACAGCTTCAGGACTGTTTTTTGAGCACTCAAAAGCAGATGAAGGACACATGACTCGTACCTGTATCAGGCATTTACTGACGTCACTGGCACAGAGAGCTTTGTTGCAGCCTGTTGAGGATGGGATCCACAGCAGGAACAGAAGGACAGTGACTGTGGGAGCTGTGATGTACTGTGACCTCATGTTTCCTGCAGGTGAGCAATTTTCACAAGTACTTCAACAAGCACTGCAATAAAAACCAAGGACTGAAAAGGCTTTTGAAACACAAGTAAATTCTAATCCATTCCCCCCTTGCAATTCCTTCAATAAATATGAATATTTAAAAAAAAAGTCAAATTGGTGTACTGAACAACAAACCCAAAACCTCCTCCTCCAAGATAACTTGCTTATACAAAGCTTTCTGCTATTGCACCTTTGGATTAAAACTGCAATAAACTTAAGGCGAGCAATCTCAAGTTTGCAGTATCAAATACGGCATCCTGTAAGCAGCAATGATAAAAAAATGCCTTGGATAAGAAAACCCACCAAAGGAGACCTAAGTTTGTAAATGCCCAAAGTAGACAGATGGATTTTGTGTAATACCTCCTAAGGTACACACAGGTCTGTAGGACCAAGGCCAGGCAGCAACCTTTTACAACAATGTAAGTTGCCCCCATCATCTTTAATGCAGACAGGCAGTTGTTTTCACATGGACACATGGATGTCACACAGGCTTTCAAACCAATCACAAAGCTGTTAACTTATTTTTTAAAAATATACAGACACCAACATTAAATAATAAAAAGTACCAGACACTTTGAAAAACGTAACTTTGAAGAGCCAAGCAAGTGTCTGAGGTCAACCAGAGACGATGAGCATCTGCTACTTCAAACAGACAGAGGAACTGGGTTTGTTCAAAGCATTCCACCTTTCTCCCTTTGTGAAAACCCAGCCTGTCGGCAGGTGGTATTTGCAACAAATATATCACGATTAGCAGCGTGCCACTGAGTTTTTACTTGTACTTCTCATATGAACCCGACCAAAAGAGGACCTATTGCAACAGGCACTGCACCAATATATAATAAAAGGCAGCCCATGTTTGGGCAAGCTTACAGTGAGCCTGTATTGTTCTCCTAAGAGAGAAAGAATGCTAATGGAGCCCTGGATTGCTTTATTTTGGTATCTAGAACTGTTTTTCTGTTTTATGAACTACAAACCCCAACATCCTCAACGAGCAAAAAAAGTGGAAAATACGAAAAGAAGGCACGATCTGGACATTGAAAGTCTGCGTCCGATTAGTCCTTCTTACAATGGTTATTAAATGCCTCTGAATCTCGCTGCGCTGGGCACGCCGCCATCTGTACCACGCAGGGCTGGGGAGACCCCCCTGCAAGACCCGCGAGCACGCACGGAGAACACGGGATCTTTTCCCTCAGCAGGGGGTCACCGCTTTCCCTCCCTGCTATCCGGAGCCAAGAACGCTTCCTTCCAGCAGCTGCCGGCCCGGACCCGGCGGGTGTCGCATCCCGGGCGCGGGAGCCGAGGCGAGCACGCTGCCTGGCGAGGG
>WEIT01035950.1:7287-17943 GCA_013389985.1 Dryoscopus gambensis | reverse complement strand
ATATATTATTTATATAAACATAAATATTGTTACAGGCATAAATCAAATTAAAATTTAGACTTTTCCATGTAAGTTTAAATGTGTATCTGTCTAAACCTCTCTCTTACATTTGTTAGAAGCCACTCCTGGAGAGAAAGGGTCCGGGCTCTCTCACAAATGCCTGCTTGATACCCACCTCCAGGGCCAAAGACCCCAAAAATGTTGCTTCGGTACCATCAAGTTGCACCCGCAAAGTCCCAAACTTGAGTCAATCAGGCCAGAATAACCTCGCTCACCTGTCCTGTAACATCTTTTTTGCAGACTGCAGAGACTGTCAAATGACAGGGATTCAGTGATGATCTCGGGCTCCAGCTCCTCTGCTGGTTGTGAGGGCCCTAGTACCTGATCATTTTTAACTGGACATACTGATTTGGTTTTATACTTCCTCCTCTGCACAGGGGTGACCACTGCTGGCTGTGGCTGCCCTTGTGGTTTAGCTGGAACCTGGATGGTGGTAACATCTGTTGGTTCTACAGCTGTGCTATCCACCTGTCCCTCTGACTGCAGGTGGTACTGCTGGGCAGTGTCTACGGCCTCTGTAGCAGGTTTCTGGGCAGCATTCCTAGTCTCTGGGGCAGATTTTGTGGCAACCTCATCCTGTCTTTAAATGCTGAATGGACTGTATTGAATAAACTTAGCAAAAACATCAGCAAGACTATAATATCTTTAGCATCTAGAGGGAATTTAAGCCCTTCAAAAGCTGTTGTGGTAGACCTGAAGAAGTGTTAGGAAAAACACCCCTCTGCATTCCTCCCCCACAGTAGGTACCACTATTAGTGAAACCCCAAGGATATGAACTTAGGCTGTGAGAGATAGCCATGTGCACACATTCAAAAAGATATTTGTAAGCACTGAATTCCTCACCCAATCAACTCATTCTACAAACTTCCTAACAGTCACAGTGGCCTTAGTTGTAAGGCCCGTGTTTAGATAATGACCTATAAATGGAAAAAATGTAACCATGATCATATGCCAACTGAACTGAAGTAAGCTGGCCCACATGGTGATGCCTAACAAGGTTTCTATATCCAGTACACAAATGGGTCACCAAGGAACTGTTATTCTATTTTCATCCCTTCCTCTTGAAGCCTGACATTGGGCGCCAATTAATGTCTTGGTTTAAAAGACAACTGTCTCCCAAGCAAGACAGAAACGTTCCTGGAAGGGAAGATTCCTCCCTCTAAATTATTATAACTCCAAAATTACGGGGCTTCCAGGCAAATATGTAGAAAAAGGAATAGCAGTTCTTTACTATAAAATATATCGATATCTGAAAAGAACAAACAACAAAACATTAACAGAATTTTCCCAGTCACTAAGCGGTGTTTCCCCTTGGTGTAATTATGACCACACCCGGCAGCAGACACTGGCGGCTCCGGCGGGGCAGATGGGTGCAGCGGCTCCCTCGTGGTCGGCAGGGGGCGCTCTGGTGCAAGCTCGGGACCTCCCGAGGGGCAGTGGTGACTCCGGCGCGAGGGAGGCAGGGTCACTTCCTGGGCATGTGTGCAGCTTGAGCAGGTCGCAGCTGGTGGCGCAGGCAGGTCTCTGTCTCCTGCCAGCAGCGGCCTTACGAGCAGGCAGCAGGGACAACTCCACAGCAGTGCTAACCTGCTGCGCAGGAGAAGGCCATGGCCAAAATCATCTCCACCCCCAAGAGGGAGAAGTTTGCCCACCCCCAGCTAAGAACTGTCAAATCCTCCTTCTGCCCCTCTCTCCAAACCGTTACAGTGGTATGCCACAGTGATTGGCTACTCCTTTTGTTTCTTAATCACTGTCTATTAACCTAGAAAGCCACCCGCTCCCCCCTTTCCAGCGTCTCCCCAACGACAGTGGGAAGAAATTCCTCGAGAAACCTAACACACAACAGTATCATAGCCAGCATTGTACTTAATTCAAGTGTTTCGTGGAGTTTTTGCAGGCTCAGGCTAGAAAATAAATTTTGTTACAGACAGAATGAGACGTGAATGCTGCAGACATCTCCCAGATCATCCCTGTGAAATCCGATTTGAGCACCTTTCCCCCTGACTTCCGCTGGAGCAGCCTCCAGATAGGAGAAGGGTGTGACACCTCTTGCATGAAAATTACCATCCATCAGCAAGGAGCATCACCAGTGGTTTGTGTACAACTCTTGAGCTAATCAAGGCATTCTCCTGGATAGATGAGCCCACCATGTCTCAGGCAGACGACCACTGGACTTCCAAATGACCAAGACAAACAGCATATTTTCAGTTGCAATCCAAAGAACCTTCAATCTGCTGTAGAAATGACTATAAATTATAGTGGAAATGAGTCTTAGCCAGAACTATGGGTTGCTGTGTCCAAAAGTAACAGCAACAGCACAGTGAAAACAAAGCAGTTGATAGGAGGGGGAGTACTAGTTGAGATGTGGATTTTTGACTCCCGTTTTACTCATCAGATTTAAGTTGGAATATTGACAGAGTGAGGAATGGTTTACCATTGGGAGCAGGTTGAAGTCCTGAATCATCAGGGAACAGATGGACATTCCACTGAGACATTGCTCACTGGACTGATCAGAGAGAGCTAGCTTCTAGCCAAAGAAATGAACACAAATCCTTGGGGACAATTCATTCTTTATAGAACCCAAAGGTGTAATTTTTTTGCCTTAAAACCTGTTACATTTTTCTCCATTTCACTCCAAATGCATGGGGACCCATTTGCTGTAGCCTCTTTTGCCTGGTTGCTCTTCTTGAAGCTTTTCCCAGTGTTGGCACACACTCATCTTTCTTACAGATTTGGTATTTGCTACAAAAAAGACATATAGTTTGATGTGGCAAATTCTAGTATATTACCTGAATCCATTTCTTAGGAAGAAATTATGTCCTTTGCGTACATGGAGTGCAATATATGGACATTTCCATCTCTGACTTGTGGCATCCTGTTGCATTCAAATTCACATCACTATTGTTATAAACGTTAAAAGGATTGAGTTTAATGCAGAGTATGTTAACTAATAAAAGTGTTTGAGCATGTCTAAGCAATGTACAGGTTTGGCCGCTCTCTCAGAATATGACTATGTATCTCATGGAACCATGGGAGAGATGAAGAGCTGATTGAAAGAAGACACAGCATCAAGGCACAGACCCGGTAGTTGCCTTAGGGAGAACTACACATCCATGGAGGCTCAGAAAGAATGGACGACAAACAGGAAGCGGATATTTGGGACTAAGACTTTTGGGAAATTGAACTGGGGGTATAAAAAGGCGCCTCGTGGCAAGGGGGCGGGCTTTTTAGGTGGTGTGTTGAAGTGAGAGGGAGTGGGCTTTGGAGTTGAGGACTGTTGTTGTTGGATTATTTTTTTGTCTGTTTTGCCGAGCGGAATGGTGGACTGCCCACCATTCCCTGTTTCCAGCTGCGGATTAATAAACGCGGATTAATTTTTTTTGATATCTGGCCTTGTTTATAACACTATTGTATAACAGCAAGGGGTCTTTAGTCTCTCCCTGTTGCCAAGTTGTTTTTTGCTAAAATATGGCCTGCCTTTGAAATGGCAATTATAACATATTCATGAGATAGGTGGGAGAAAAGTCCTATTACAGACAATTAGTATAAGGACATACTCTAATGAAAATCCTTGCCCAGGGTGTGCTGGTTTGAAAGCAAAACCAGTGAGAGGCTCCAAGTCAGAAATACAATTTAATAGGAAAGAACAAATAAATGCAATAGTACAAAAAAAGAGACCACTGACAGAATCAGAATACAACCTGACACTCTGTTCATTAGGGTGCTGGTAGAAGTCCAGATGAAGTGGTCTTGTTGGAAGCAGTGATCCTGCAGAAGGGTCTAGTAGCTCTTGTCCCCTGGAAGTCCAGTGGGTAAGGGCTGCTTCTGATGTTCGAAATTTCAGCTTATATCCAGGATGGAATGCTTGGTTCCTCCCTCTGGGCGCAGCATCTCACAATGGGATGTAATCTTATCAGTCATACGGTGATGGCCCATTAACAGAAGATATCTCCCTGGAGGGAGGATGGGTCATGGGAGAGATAAAGAACTCTGCCCCACCTGGTGTCAACAGCTGGCCCATTAACAAAAGATAATACCATGAGTTTATCAGGGGTGAGTCATCAAGGAGGTGGGAAACACTGTCCCACCGGTTTTAACAACTTATGAAGATGGTAAATAGAATACAAACTTTTGGGTACATCTTACAACCTAGGACACAGGGGAAAAGCAGTATGTGATGTTCCCACAAAGCTATGACTGAAATCTTCACTTGCTCTTCTCCTTTCCCCAGTTCTTTGATCACTGAAGCCATTTACAATATTAATATTTTATTTATAATTTTTTGTTCATATTTGCTCAGATGAAAAGGAAGAGATACAATCTCCTCCATTACAAATGTGAATTTCTGGATTGATTTTCCTGAGAAAATAATTTGAACTCTTTTTAGAAAGGCAAGCAGAAAGCAATTTAGGTTTCTCTACTGAGAAAAGAAATGTGAGGTACTGAGTTGTTATGAATTAGCCTAATTTGATTTAAGGAGAACAGAGTGGAAATTAGGACCTGGCATCTATCTTCTTCCTCAGAAGTAATGGAAGATGGAAATGATAAAATAAATATTGAAAAATATCTGATATGATACAACAGAGATGCCAACAGAATTGGGTTTTAGTCATGCTGCTTATTATTATACATGGCTTTGATATCACAGGAAAAAACCCCTCCTACTTATTTTACTAATTTTTCAAGTTTCAGAAAATGAACCATAACTGTTGTCATTCAACCAGTTTCTCTTCATGGGAAACCTTGAGCACGTCAATCAACTTGGTTCAAGCACCATTTTTTAAATCTGCAAAAACCACATTTCTCTACCTCAGAGCAAAGAGCCGGACTTAAGAAAGATCACCTCCCCAGTTCCAAAAAGATTATTTTGGGAATTTTATTTTTTTTTTAAATCTTGGACAATGTTTACAATTAGAGTGCTTTGAGCAATATTATTAACAAGATAGCTCCAGAAATATCACAGTGGGAAGGACTGGGAGAACTGCGTGCAATACTGTGTTGTGTTAGTGTCTGCCTAACTCCAGTGATGACTCAATTTATAGAGGCAAAATTACTTATCCCATAGCAATATGTTTGGCACAAGCATGAGGAATTCACGCTTCTGTAACCAAATGCACTAGCAAGCAGCAGAAGCATTGGGAAGGCTCATCTGAGTGGTATTTGCTTGGCTTCACTTTGGCACCCATCTCCAGCTCCTGCTGAGCCCATATTAAATGGAGCAAAAAAATCAAACTGTTTCATGCTGATTTCAAAGGAGGCGAGTTTTCACAGCTTCCTGGTCATTTCTAACAAGCTGTGCCTACAGCATGCCCCTTCTGGGTCTGGCACAGCTGCTGTCAGCTCTTCTACCGAAAACTAGTAGCCTATGACTGGTGATCCATAAAATGAAATATTGCTCTTTTTTTTTCTTGGTTTTCCTTGCTTGATGCAAAGCCTGCTGTAGGTCCCTTTGTTCTCAGCAAGCATGGAGATTAATCATTTATATAATGAAAGGCAGACTTGAAAGACCTCCCTTTGAGATGAGCTAAGGTGACTGCAGAGTGGGTTCCAGGAGTGGTGGGCAAGTGCTCTGGTTTTTTATCCCTTGCTATTTGCTTTTATATTATGAAGGACATATTTGAGACTGTGCATGGCAAATCTCAGCCAGGCTGAAATCAGTGTTTTTACTTACCGAATATTAAATTGCCTCTGCTGAGGATCAGCATTCAGCACTGCCACCAGGCATTTCACAGCATATTAATTAATCTGGAGATCCAATCAATACACCGTGTGATCCTGGCAGTACTGCAATGCCATGCTTTGGGCCATCTCATCCTGAATGCAGCCTGACATTTCACACCAGGAACCCAGACCTCCTCCAGTGCTCATGGATAATGCAGGTTCCGGTAGAGCATGTTGTGACCAAGACAGCTCCCTGTGGAACCTCAGAAGGCCTTGTATAAAAGTGGGCCATAGTTCCTGCCAGCTTTCTTCGTGTTGCCTGGTTGGCCTTAGCTGCTGCCCAAGGGCAAAGAATCCAGCACCAGCTTGTCAGTTAGCAGCTGAAGGAGTTTTCTGTATTTGCCATGTATGTGCATTATTTGGGATGAGAGAATGCTGTGTGTTGGAAGGGACTTTAGAGACCATCCAATTCCAACCCCCCTGCCATAGGCAGGGGCATGTCCTACATCCAGGTTGCTCCAAGCCCTGTCCAACCTGGGCTTGAATACTTCCAGGAATGGGGCAGCCACAGCTTCTTTGGGCAACCTGTGCCAGGGCCTCACCACCCTCACAGACAAGAATTTCTTCCTAATATCTAATCCAAAATGATTCTTTTTTAGTTTAAAACCATTTCCCCTTTTCCTATCACTACATGCCCATATAAAAAAAGCTGCTCTCCCTCTATTATAAGCCCCCTTTCGTCACTGGAAGCTCTAAGCTCTACCTGAAGCCTTTTCTTCTCCAGGCTGAACACCCCCAGCTCTCCCAGCCTATCTCCAGAGCAGAGGTGCTCCAGCCCTTGGAGCATCTCTGTGTCCCTTCTTTGGACCTGCTAACATGTCCATGTCATTCTTATGCTGGAGACCCCAGAGCTGGATGCAGAACTCCAGGTAGGGTCTCATGAGGGTAGAGTAAAGGGAAAGATTCACCTTCGTTGACCTTCTGGCCACCTCTCTTTGATGCAACCTATTAGTAGTGCACCATTCCTAGAGTCACTGCAATACTGGGGCAATGCATGAAGCAGAGAGAGCAAGTGCCAGGTCCAACTCCCAAGCCCCAAAGTCTGTTTAATATAAAATCCTCTCATCAAGGGCACATCAGATATTAAACTTTGAAGAACAGATACTACACTTGGCCAGCATCAGCAGACCAAATCCATCCCTTCTTTTTGCCTGGTTCCTTCAAAGAGTGGATAGATGCATGTAGATGAGATGACCCAGCTGGTGACAATACTTATCATTGTCTTGTTACTTCTTACCCTGGAGCTTGTGAAAGGAAAAAGCTACAGTAAAGCCACTTCAGTTCTCCTTCTGCTCATCTTTGGGACTTTTCAGACAACGTCAAGCTCCATCCCTTGCTGGGATGGGACCAATTCATGGGAAATTTTGGATGCAACCCAAGGAGTGTTTCAGCCTTTCTTGTCCCAGACTAAGATGCTTCCATGACAGCAACATCAGCTGCCTGAAACCAACCCCCCAACCCCAACAACTAGCAACACAAACGGAAGCAAGTCCCTGGTGCCAACAACATTTAAAGACTCCATCAGAACTATAAAGTACTGCATTATCAGCTGCAAGGCACATGACTCAAGGTTTGCAGTAGGGTAATCAAGATCCAAGCTTGGAGGCAGTGCTCTGATCTTTCACATTCTGCATGTCAAAAACCTTGAGAAATGTGAAGGTTTTTACAGCAGGTAGCAGCTCTTGGAGGTTTTTGTGTTAACATGGAAAATAAAAGAGGTACAGGAGGAGTGAAATTATTGCTTAAAACAGACTGCCTCCATGCAGGTACTGGCTGATTGCATACATCCATATTCTGCAGTGCCAACTCTTCCTCCTCATACAGTTGTACTTCCATTTGGCTTTGTTCCCCAGTGTAAATCAGCCATAGTCTGGCACAATGGTGGTGTCAGGTATCAGCCTGGTGCTTGGTTTCAGCCCAACTCCTTAAAGTTTACCATAAATAAAGACATAGGGAGGCAGCAGGTGGATGTCATTTCTTCCCCAGACCCTTGGCAGCTACCCGGGACTCTTGTGAGAGGGTCTTCAAATAATGTTGGAAAAACTCTCTATATAACTACAATAATTTAAATAAGTAACTAGCCTGGAGAATATCAGAAGACATACAATTGAGATAGTAATGTTCAAAGATAATCTAAAACACAATTAAAATGCATTAGAGTTTCTGTGTTTTGGTTGTTGTTTTGTTCTGTGCCATTTTGGGATTGGATGGGATGCTTATTCCATAGGAGAAACCTGGAGTATGATTTGAGTCCGGGAGGTCAGAAGGTATATGATGAGGTTTTTTCCGCTTGCTCTTTCTTCTTCACAATGTTTTTTTCACTAAGAAATAAAAAAGCCCAAGGAACAACACCTCTTTCCTTCTCTATGAAGCTATCATGCTTTCCATTTCCCACCAGTGATAAACTCTCCTTTTTTTCCATAGGAAATTAGAAGAGAAGAAACTCAGAACAGTTGAATAGAAGCAAACAAAAATGAGTAGATTTTCTTTTTCCATTGAAAAGATATTTTTAATTCCCCCAAAAGGTCTGATGAGGCAATATTTATCCATGTCTGCTCTGGGAGTTTAAGTCAATATTTGTTGGAAGTTAGAAAGAGATTCCTGCTATTGATTCACATTTGCTTATTCTGGATTTTTTGCAGTTTTCCTGACACATTTTTTCTTTGCCAGAGTCTGAGACAAGACATGGGATTGCTCAAGGCTCTGATCCATTTTTGGCAGCCCCTCTCACTTTAGCTCAGTTTGCATGGCATGGTCAGGAGGTCAAAACAGGGTGCTACTGGGGTAGGGTGGATTGAAATGTGAAGGAGGGCTCTAGATGTGCCCAGCTGAGAGCAGAGCTCAGTCTACACAGCTCTTGAGTGGGGGGTAAAGCATTGTTCCCACTTCAAAGCACCTGGCTGGACTGGATGGCTGGACTGGGTGCTGAATTGCCCATCTGCATCCTTCCAGATCCACAAACCTTGTGTTAAGACAATAATTTAAAAACACTTGCCAGGAAAGAGTTCAACATTTCAAACACCCTCATCCATGGATTATTTCTTTCATCTGCCACATTTTTTGGCATCATTCTCTTCCATCCTGTTGGTGCTTAGAGGCTCCAGAGCAGAAACACAAGTACAAGTATAAGAGTTGGAAAAGAAACAGAACAAGCCCATTTTGTGGATCTTACTGCAGAGGATTGGCTTGAGACATCTGCCTGAAAAGTCTTTTGAAAAAAATATCCACCCCCTATGCCCCTTGTTTAATGCTCTTCATCTGGATAAAAGAAAGTCCAAACTCTTTCTCAAACACAAGAATGCATTCAGCAGCTAGCAGAAAGTCAAAATTAATTTATCTGTGAGGAAATAACATGTCTTACATGTATGATGGATTTACATCCCAGAGTTTGTGTGCTCATTGGACTGTGCTTAGGTGTGGTCTGTAGCTCCTTCCTGTGTTTGCACAGGAATATGTGAATGTGGACAGACACACATTAAAACACCTTGGAGCTGGTTTATTTCCTCTGACCAGACCAAGAGAAAGCCCTGCTTTCATCATCCCCATGCCCTGGTGGTAGTAAAATACACAGTTTAACCTGGTGACCTAGAGAAGACCTTAGACTTGGGGCTCTTGATACAAAACAGCTCCATCTGGCATGAGTAGGGGCAGGTGAGTGTAGCACAGAAGTCAGGGAGCTCCTCAGGTTGGGAACAAATGTAAATGTAAGCACATGATGAGTCCCTCTTCCCTCCCTGGCTGCATTTAGTACAACTCAGTGGCATCCAGATCCAACCAAGTGTTCTCTTTGGTACAACCACTGTAAATCTTTGATTGATTTAGGCTGGGAGGCTCTGGACTATTTCAGAAGACTCAAATAATGATCTTTTTGGCGCCTCTCAACATCACTCACATAAAGCAAGACTTGTCCCCTTTGAGATTTCAAAGGAGGGTGAGCCCTGTTGGCAAAAGTACTGGGCTGAAACAGAAATCAGGGGAAGTATGAACAAAGATGTGTGTGAAGAAAGATATCTGGGAGTTCAGGTGAAGGGAGTCAGCCAGAGAGCCTCATCTGAGGATGCACCTCTGGAGTATGTCCAATTCGGCAAACTATCTGGAACCTCCTTCATTGTTGTCACTGTCTTAAAGCGTGTATTGAATCTGGCTTCAGTGACTGCTTTTGGGGATAACATTCATTTAGAGTTTGCACATGGGATGACTGACATTGAGATGTGAGGGGCTGGTAGCGCATACCTGGTCCTACATCAGAGTCACACTTGCAGGACTGAGGAAATGCTTAGTCGGGCAATGCCTGGCACAGAAAGAATCAGGAACAGAAGTAGGAAGAGAAAGAAACCCATGCCTCACATTTGCTGCATACCAGGCAGATTTTTTAGTTGGCGAGTATCTCAAAAGCTCCACTTTGTTCAATTTCCTTATAAAAAAGAGGATTGCACCATTTATTTATGCAATAGGTTTTCACAACTCATATTACAATGTTATGGGGTGGTCTGATTGTCAAGATTGTCTCCCTACTTAGTGCTTTTCACATTTGGCTTGCCTGTCTCTTCCACTCTGGGGATAGCCAAGGAAATTCCCACTACAAGTCAATTCACAAGGTGTAATACCCTTCCTGCTGCTGTGTGTTGTGGGTCTCATGTATGCATCATCAACACTTACCCCAGGAAAAAAAATAAGACTGAGAAAGATGCAGAAAGGTTTTAATGGGGACTGTAAAATGAGGGGGACCTCACCATCCCCAAAAGCAAGGGATGACTGTGACCCACTCACCTGTGGTGACACCAGTAAGTTGTGAAGTGCTTTAGAGGATATGCTTCTCAGCCAATTCCAACACAAGGGCCAAACCTTCAGCCAGCGTGAATGTATGTGACTTCA
>WEIT01035948.1:823-34484 GCA_013389985.1 Dryoscopus gambensis | reverse complement strand
TATATCAGCCGAAATGTTCAGCAAGCAGCTTGCCTCACAGCTCCTTTATAGCAGATTTCTCCCTGGGAAAAAAAAATGAAATAGCAGCAGATAAAAAAATGTACTCCTTTTAACGTGAGCAGAAATTACAGTATTTGGACGTGAGTACCTGGATACAGTTTATATCTCTCCTTACCACAGTTCTGTGTTTTGGAGTAAAATAAAAGCATAGAAATAACTGTATCTAAGAGCAGTGTAAATGTAAAGGTACACTGTAACAATACAGTGTAAGTAGAATAAGCAACCTCTGCTTAGGAGTTTGCCTAAAAATTTAATGAAAGAATCTTTTGCAAAATTAATTCTGTAGTTTAGCAAGTCTGGCACTATTTTAATCTTAGATCTGAGGATAAAGAAAATAATTTGTGTAATAGGATACTTCAAATACATTTACTCTGAGAACCTAAAAAAAATTTGGTGTCATGTCAGGCTAACCTCATTTTGGAACATCTACAGCCTCCAAAAGAATACTCTTATTAGGAGTATCCAGTGTGAAACGGTCAAATAGAGCTTTTTATAGAGATCAGAACTTGTGACCAAATGTTCTGTGATTTATCAAAAAGTTCAGCCAGAAACCACATGACAAGGTCAGTTAAATAAACCACAAAGTCCTGCACATATTCCAAAAGCTTGGAAAGCCTGATATTCTTCACACATTCAATCTCACAGTCTCTCATTTATGAGCATGTGCCAACACAGTTAGACAAATGTGATTCCAGATGCTGTATAGAAGTCATTTCTGAAATGAAGGTGCCACAATAACCTTGGTTATTTATCACAGCATGAACCTGTAAAATAATCTCTCAGTGTTTCTTTGTCCCAGCTATTTCATCTTATTTTATCTCCAAGACTGAAAAAAGATATTTTTAAATTATTTTCTTGGTACAGAACAGGAAAGACCAGAGTCCTGTCCCGTGTCATTACTTTATGCATTCCTTTGCCTTTTAGGAAATGTCACTGCACACAGGAAAGAATTTTTTGCATTGTAATATACAAAAGTATGGCAGTGGTGCCTGACAAACACATTGACCCTGTCCTTTGCTCTCTTCATTGCTTTTCTATTAACAATTCTTATCTACAAATGTTACAGAGCATCAAATCCTGATTTCTAAAAGATAATGTAAAATTCAGGCAAGGAGATAGTGATCTACAATTAGGTTCATGTTAGGACAGAATTAATAATAAGAAAGGCTGAGAAAAAACTTCCCTGAAGATCATAGATCATGGAAAAATTAACCTCCCACAGAGATAAATAAAAGACAAGAGTCACTAGTTACTCTTCATGATACATTGCCCAAGACACTTGAACAACTTCTTAAGAACTGCAATATGAGAAAGTACCTAAAACAAAGCATCTCCTTAGTCTACTTCACTTTCTCTAAAGGCTAAGGTAGGAGAAGCCGAAAAAAGCGTGTCTAAGTAAATATTTGAGAAAGTGAGAAGTGAAATCACAATACCAAGAGGATACCTAGATAATTTTCAAAAAATTAAGTGCTTATTGATGATACAGTAACCATGTCCTCACATCCTAGAGATACAATTCTACTGCTGCAGAGATAACCACAACTGAGTGTGCTACATGCAACACAAGAAAACTGAAACTTAATTTATAAATAACTAGTGAATCATATGGACCGAGCACACAGAAAGACATTCTGAAAATGCAGTTCTTATATATATAAAATATTCTTATTACTGTATGTAATTCTTATTCCAGATCCTTTTCTGAACTCCTTCAGCCAAATTTGGGGCCTGTGGGTATATGTATTGAGATATGAATAACCAGTAGAGATTGAAACCATAAACTACATATAGTACATAGTGCTTCCTACAAGCACTTTTGCTGTTATGAAACTTTCAATCTAGATCACATCTTGTGGCAAAACCAAGCATCAGCAGCTAAATCAAGTTAACTAAAACCCAGGATCTTACAGAGTATCATGATAATGCTGCAGTACATGGCAACCCTTTCTTGAAGTTGCTCTGAAGCCATATCCTAACTACAGGGAAAAGAGGAAAACTCCTCCAGTTTCATTGCCATTAAACCTACTGTGAAGATATTTTTTTAATTTGTCATTACTAACAACCCTAAAACAAAGCTAACACTACTATTAATAGCATTAACACAATGCTAATAGAAATAAAATTTTCTGTAATGTGCAGTGATATAGACAAGAGGAGATAATGCTATTACTACAGAAATCTCCTTAATTCTCTTCATGGAATAAAATTACGGTTTTAATATCCAGGAAAAAAAGTTTTCAGGTCCACAGTTTAAGTAATTTGAAAGTGATAACACACATTAACCTAAAGTACACTCCTGCCCTAGATATAGCTGGGACAAGCGCACTATTAATCAGGGATGTTGCATATTAGAATAAGGGATTTTTTTCTCCCCACCCCACGGTCTCTGTTTAACTTAATGTAGGAAGGGAAACTTCACCTCAGTAGCTTTTGTAACTTATGAGGTGCTATTTATTCCCCATCTCAGAATTAGCGGGGAATTGTCTTATTAACTTAATAATAAGATAATAGAACAGAATTTGTCTTATTAACTTAAATCTCAAAATAAGAAAGGCTAAGCACTGAAAATAATACCATGCCAATTCAAACAGACTTTGTATGTCAAATTCAGACTTTCTAATAACATTGTCTGTGGTATGATGTATATTGCACTACCAGCATCTTTGGTCCTTCCTTCTCTGCAGTCACCCTCTGACACCTTCCCTGAATAGACAATGAAGTGCATTCCACATCATGTGGGTGTATTTTATTTATTTCATAACTTCAATTGCTCTACTTCTGTATTTTCATGCATTTCGGTGTTGCAATTTCTGTTTTGAAATGACCCAGGTAAGTGTTGGAAAAGGATGAAAAAAAAGAAAAATAAAAACTCTCCCAATCTCTCAATTCAAATTACACTAACTGAAGCTTGAGGAATGTTTTACAGGCAGTTACCCAGGTGTTCCTGTAGGAGAGCAACAAGGGATAAATTCATCCAGACTTCATTAATTTATTAATTTCTACTCCTTAATGATTTCAAATTGGGGAGATACAAAGGGTTGCCATCATGATTCTTTTATTTTTCATAAGACTAGAAAAAGAAGCCATACAGAAGATTAGAGGTGAAAGCTGAATCAAACCAAGTAAAAGCCCACGAACAAATTTGCTGGGATTTAAAAAACCAAACCAAAACAAATCCTATTATTTACTCTATACTATGCATCTTAATTTTGATTAAAAGAATTTCTACATCATCTTATTTCTTGACATTTTAGGAATTTAAAGGAAAATATCTAGTAACACATTAAATATATCCATCCATGTATGTAGTTAATAGATTTAGGGAAATGAATGTAACTTTCATCTCTATTGAATCTCCATAGCTGTGTATCACTATGGAAGTTCTGCTCATTGTAATTCATCCAGCTCTCCTGCATAGTAAAGTTTATGAGACTCATGACTTTCAACTCTCGAATCAAAAACCTGGAGGAAAACAATCAACTGTTCACTTTTTCCAAGTTATGAGACAGAAATACAAAGCAAGACAAATCTGGATCCTGGGGAATTAATATATTATTCAGACCAATCATGAGCTATTTTTCCTCTTATGTTAGCAGTGTAAAAGGTGTAGTATAAGGGAACTGTCTAAATGATACAATTTTGTTGCAGTGCATCTAGCTGCAACTGCAGCATCCATACCAACAACTTCCTGGTGAACAAGCATCCAGGGCACTGGAATCCAACATCCCAGGCACTGCGAGTTCCCGTGCCTCCCTGGGAACTGCTTTTTGCATATTGTTCTGTTATAGGTTCAAGAGTCCCCCACCCCAGTTTTATGTATACCATTATGTTTATGCATATCCCTCATGGAATATGTATGATCTCTGGAAAGTTCTGTTATACGCAGTACTCCATTTGTTCATTCAAATAGAACCCTCCCCTGAGTTTGCCCCATTGGATGTTCCCCCCATCACTTCACAATTTACAGAACTCCATTGGCTGTAATCCTTTATCCCATCTTTTTGGCTCCCATACAAAAAGGGGCTACATGTGTGCAGGCGCATCTTTGGCTGCCTGTTCTATTAAAGTTCTGAAGTTGCAGAGGACCCCTCTCTGTTCCTTGCCTTTACCAGCACTACTTTCACGTGGGTTTGCAGCCCGCTCCCTGTGAGAGGGCCAGCGCCTGCTCTGTTACTTTTGTTAACAGACCCCCGTCAGCTGCGGCTGTACCAAGGGTCCGTGCCGGGACACCTCTGACAGCCAGGCGTGGTGCGGACTCCGGGCAACCTGCAACCAGCGTCACTATTTACCTATTTTATTAAAATATTTATATAATGATGAAAGGAATAAAAAGTAATTCGGCAGTTGAAAACTGTGGGCTACTTAGCTTACACAAACTTCTTGCTGAAGAATGCTGCCACTATAAGAGAACGGCAAAACAGAACAGATATAGTCAACCCTATTGCAACTCAGTGATTAAAATATAGGTGCCTGAAAGAGGTACCTCAATCCATCAAGTTATCTGCAAATCCTACACTGCAGTATTTATTTTCCATGGGCTGGTAAAACATCATTTAGGACTGACATATTGAAACTTATAGTTTAATATATTCCTGTACATTTAAAGGCATGTAATTACTACACAGAATTTCCCACTAGTAGGCATCAATAGATACTTAAATAATTTCGCTTCTGGCTTGATACAGCCATTTAGAGATACAAAAGCTTATTCTTAACAAAAAAGAGAATTACTAACTATCATATCTCCACAACAATAAGCAAGACAAAACGTTTATATTTGATTTGTGAGATTCAAACTTTGCAAACTATGCTACCAACAAAGCTCACAAACACATTATCTTAGAGGAATTTTGACTTTTCAGTAAATAACCTGTGCGGCTCTGACCCATCTAGGCATGGGAAATCAGCTGCTTCCAAGGTACCAATAACACAAGGTCCCTGACGGATTTGCATCAGTGGAGAGGTTGCCATCACCTGTCTCTTAAACAAAGACTCACAGAATGATGACACTTGAGGTTTTGAAGATAAAATTTTATCTTGTTCTTATACCTCTAGTTAGGGTTCCTACTTAAGCCTAATACTTCTTATTAACCACAGAGCTTTAAAGAAATTATGGAGATGGAGGTTGCAAACATTCCTACAATAAATGTGGGATATACAAGGAATAGTTATAAATATCATGAAATAGCACAAAGATGATAAAAATACTCAGCACAATCACTGTAATGTAGAAATTAGGAATTATATAACGTCTTAATTTAGCACTTGACTGAGTCTATGACCTATCTAGGCTTACAAAATAAAACACACAGGTGATGCATAATTTATTAATATTCTTCTGTCTTTTGCTGTCATACCAGTTTTAGGTTCATGAGAGCTACAGAACTGTACATTTTGAGTTCTACGAGAATACTTTAAGTATTTTTGAAAGATACTGTTAAATTTAAAATATAGTCAAAGTTTTACAAAGTAACAAATAAGGCAGCAAGAGCTAAAGCTCTGACGAGGGATTTTTTTTATTTAAGAGCAGAACATGTAGAACAAGAAGGGCATAATGGGGGACTGAGAATAGAACAAGGAAAGTAGAACTCCTGAAGACTATTCCCAGGCTCAGTACTGTGCTGTGTGATTGTTAGAAAACTCTTAAGCAAGTGCTGAAAGAATGAATTTTTCCAAGGAGCAGCTTTGCGTTTGGTTTTGCGAGCAAAACCAAAATTATTAGGAACGAAAATCAGCCAGGAAAGGCTGATATATAGATGTTAGTGTATATTTAATTTAGCCAGTGTTTTACAGTCATTTTAGTAACTGTTTATTCCAAGTATATGTCTAACACTACAAACTCTGCCTCAGCACATTTCAAACTCATGTGACTAAGATCTCCTTAAACAAACACACAGCCACCCCCCCAAAAAAACCCAACAACAACAAAAGAAAAAACAGACAAAAAAACCAACCAAACAAACAAAAACAAGACCAAGACTGCCTTAAGCCTATTGTATCTTTCTTTCAAGCATGGCCTTAAAATAGTCTCAGCCTTGGGAATTCAGATCCGGTAAAACTAACCATCTACAGCAACAAAACACATAACCTGGAACGGTCATAAAATTGCTCTCCTGTTTGAAAAAAAAATCCAAATCAACAAACAAACCCACCAAAAAAAAAGTTGAAAATGAACTCTGATACTTTCCCATCAAGCTTCTTTGATTTTTCCAAGATGCAAACATCATCTTTTTAATGTACCTGAATAAAAGAGGCAAGTCTTCATTTGTTTTCACTCACCTTCTGAAACCACCAGTAATGGTAACTAAAGCATCTGGTAGAAATGTACACACAGAATTCTTGACAATCAAGCTTACTGCATCTGCTTCTGCCTTAGATACACAACTAACGAGGTCCTCATAGTAGATAAACCCTGGAAATCAAAGGCAAAAAGTTCTGATCACTCCACAGAAATATCAAAATCTACACAGCATTATTCAAGGCCCAAATCACAGATAGTGTAGGTGCAAGGGATCACAGTCCAGAGACAGCCTCTTTCTTCCCTCATCTTTGCCCTTAGAGTTTATACATAGTTTTGTCATTATAATTTGTCATGTAATTTTTCAACATACGAGTCACAATAATTGCTTCACTTTCTGAGGACCTGAATATTTATAAATTACACTGACTTCCCTACCAGCTCCCATCAACGGCATTTTTGGATGTACTGCTTCAGAAGGCAGTCTTACCAAAATAATGGTGTTCTACACAAGAACAGGGCTCAGAAATATGTGAAACATCCCAGCTATCTTATTCCTGATCACAGAGCTTGTGTTGAAAGAACTCGGTAAGGCAGCTTGCTTCACATTTGAATGTGACACGTAAAAGAAAAAAGGACAAAGGAGCATGAATATAAGAAAGCTGATCCAAGGGATTCTGACGTGATGTAAAGCACACAAATTTAATGCAAAAATAAAGTTACTTTATTTTAGTGTCATATTATAGAATATGTTTTCCTTATTGTAACTAATTCCCTTGTTTAAATTAGTTCATTTATTTAGGTAAACAGTGCACACACACAAAATCTGTGGGGAAGCAACATTATTCATGTGACCATGTTTAACACTTTAAAGATAAGATGTGCTAGGATTATAGAAAGAATTTTATAAGTACTTTATTACGAGTCTAGATTTATCACTAAAGTAGGGCTGCCTTGAGGGAGACAGATCTCCTCTGAAAAGTAGTTCTGGGCTTTCCTAATTTTGTAATTTTTTCACAACCTGTGCAATAATGAACCATTAATAGTTTTGTGTATAAGAGATTTCATTTTTATCTGTGCAAGCAATTAAAAAATTTACGTATTACTATGTTTTGAATGACACCATCTTTAATTAGGAGCCCAGCTGGTCCAAGTATTATTTTCACCTAATAATGCAGTATTCACAAGACTCTGCAGCAAGAAAACAGGTGTATAAATGAGCTTTGCCTTCTCCTGTGATTCTGTTACCAAGTTCTTAGAACACTGAGACATGTTCTTATGACATTTTCACCTTACCTGCTTTCTGCATTTTTGACAGCTTCAGGGTCTTGTCAGCTTTTACCTCTTCCACAGTTCGCAAACCCATTCTGTACCATTTCTCAGATGTCTTCACTCCCACTCCAAAGACTGAGGTAAACTGCTAAGGTCAATAGAAAAAATACACATTCCAGTGTTGTTTTCTAAAGGACCAGTGAATTAATAATTAGTAGGTAATAACAAGGTTTCAGAAGGAAAGTAATGGGCAGAGTTAATTGAAGATAAATAGCATAATAAAAATATACAAATTCAGCTTCCCTGCGTTGCACAACTACATTGAGAGAAAACTGTTTTTATACATGGACAGTTCTCATTATCATGAGATCTAAACAATAATACAGTAGTAGTCCCAGCACCTTTATGTAATTTACCAAAATGTACACTTTTAACTAAGGTTTGATAAAAGGGTAAAAATCTTTATTTTTACTGTGTTTCTTAACAGAAATGCAAACAGCAACATTAGGTGGCTTGATTCCCTGACACTGACCTGACAGAATAAGAGATGTCACAATATTATCTTCATAATTTGACTGACATTACAGTTTTGTGTTATATGCACTACCAGCTCTCAAAACAAAATGGCAAAAAAGCAAAAAGAAACAAACAAACAAAAAATGAGGGGAAAAATAAAAAACCAACAAAAATATAAATAAATGAAAAATAAAAACAAAACAAACAAAAAAATACACATATATCCTCAAACAAACCAAAAAACACACAGAAAAAAAAAATTAAAACACCCCAAAATCTAGAAGTCTACCAGAAATTTTTCTGTGGTTATATTCCATTTATTCCAAACTAATGTTGTTCACTAACTTATTACCCATCAAATGATGTAAAGCAAAAATATCACAGTTGTAAGCATTATTCAATGGATCAATATCTCAGATGAACAGTGATATGAAAGCAAGAGGAAGAACTTTCACGCTTGCCTAAAAGCACATTCTTTATGTTCAGTCTGTCAATACTGAAGCTCTCCATACTTTATTTGTACTTTTATGGAATTCAGTGAGTAGGTGTGTAAGACATGAATAACTGCTGTTCTCCATTGAGTCTACAACCTCTGAATTCCAACCATGCTAACTGTATTTTGTGTTTTTGTGAAGATATTAATTCATTGGAGATAATTAAGATAAAAAAGATAAAAATTAAAATAATGGATAATATTAAATAGGACTTGCCCTACATTTTGTATATAATGAGTGAAATTACCTACTCTTTGTCTGAATCATGTGTGCTTCTAAAAGAATGGGATTTTTTAAATACTTAGATTGTTATCTTTTAATGTTTTTGCTTGTGCTGAAATATTTTCAAAAGGGTCTGTTACTGGGTTTTAAATGATTCTAAGCGATTTCATTAACACTGGGATAGAGAACTAAAGAAACGCGATTCTATGCACCCAAATTTTTAGGGCAAAAACAACTGAACATGTTTTTTTTCTTTCCATACTAGGACCCATTGTTATTTAGCACATTTACTGATGCTAGAGAGGCTGCTAGCAGTGCAGCACAAGTAACAAGGAGCCCATTTCTTCAGTTGTATGTGGGGGCACTGCTTCTTTTAAGCTGGTGAAATGAATTACATGAACTCGCTCTCTGCAGCACCCACTTCCATAAGGAGGCAAACTGACCCTGTCAGTTCATGTCCCTGCATCTAAAACATCGACTATCACTTAATTCAGTCATTTGATAACCATGGTCCTGGGGCCAGCAGTGACTTTTAACGCATGATAAGTGAAGCAGCAGGCACCAGGACTATGCTAAACAGGAATTCACTAATACGAGATTCTTCTTAGCATCTCATAAAAAATTGGTGGAAACAACTGGTTACAACTAATTTAGCCAAAATGTTGAGATATGCTCAGCTAACAAGAGACCCACCTAAGTTTGTTGTAATTTTGCATGTGAAACAAGGCATAAAGCATATCTGAGATAATTTTTCCCCTGATAGGTTTTATTCTAATCTCCAAGAGATTTTCTTAAATCCTGAAGTGTAAGATTTAATAGCTATTCCTCAATCATGCTGTAATGCAACCATGAATTAACAAGCAAGTCTGCTTCTTGAATCCTGCTATACATGTGAATTTACAACTCCTTTTGAATATGTCTATAGACGGCATCAACAACTGTCACTGAACATCCTTTCCATACCTGTGTTGTAGGTCAGAGAGAATGGAAGAACCTTTGGATACCTGAAGTAAAACTGAGTGATGCCAGGGAGAATTAAACAGTCCCATTTGTCTTATTCTGTTTTAATTTTTCTGAAGACAGAAACGGTGTATTTATAGAGATCCAAAATGCAGATAAAATTGAAAAAATGTTTGTTCATCTTGTATGTTTCCAATGGAGAATTCAATTAATATTTCGGAAATGGGAACTGCAGTATTTATGTGGTTTAGGTTCCCTGTAACTATGAAGCAGTACGACTATGACTCTACAATTTCCCTAAGGAAGAAACAGCTCCAGTCCTCCTTCTGCCTCACACAAAAGAGAATTACAATAGACCTGAATCATCTTCTTCACCTGGTATTTTCTTAATTCCAGAATAAAATGTAGTGTTAAAATGGCAATCAGCGGAGGCAGAAATAAACCCGATAGCACATTAAATTTACAGCAGAGTATGCATTACATCACTTAAGAGCAACTATGTATACATCACATTAATTAAAAATAGAAAATTATTTCACATTATGCCTTATCACAGTTTCTTGATCTCCATTTCTTTTTATTCAAGACCTATCTTTCTTTGTACTTGATATTGGTTGTTCCTTTATGATAAAACTGATGGTTTGTCCAAGTGCTACTAAAGGGGAGGAAATTTTAAACAACAGCAACAAAATCCAAAGGATTTACCTTAAATGCTTTGTATCGCTCATCATTTAACACTTCTTTAACTCTAGAACTCTCTCCTTCTTCAATAATCTCCTAAGCAAAGAAAAATATTACTTATAAAAAAATAAATTTAAAAATTGATTGTAAGATCTTACAATTATAAGATTTAGTAAAGCAATCTAAAATCAAGTTTTATCAATATTTATCAATCAATAAACAGAACCCTTAGCAAGCATATTGTTTTATCCTCTTAGGATCAAATTCTGCAACCATTTTAAAGACAGAAAATTACTGAATGATAAAGGAGAAACTGGAACCATAGAATAAATTTCACAGTACTTACTCACTCATAAATTACTCAAGGATGAAGTAGAAACTGGGACCATGGAATATATTTCACAGTATCTATTTACTCATAAAGTCACAGCCAGAAAGCAATTTTTTATTATAAGCTATCAATGACTTGTCCTGAAAACTAGATTTCATTATTTGGTTGAGCTTTCTATTCTCAAAAGTAAGACCATTGTAAGAGCAAATACATTTTTTCTGGAGTGTACACTACTTCTAGTCTTTCTGATTAAAACTATAAACAAAGCTAACAAAGAAAACCACCAATATAACCCCAACAAACCATCCTATTTTCTGTGGGATCATGATTGCAGTCCCAGCCCCCCAGGTAGAAGGCATTAAAGGCACTTCGGAGGCTGCATTCTTAACTGGTGGAATGGGCAAACGAGGAGCCAGAGTGAAGCACAACACTCAGCAATGACCCCTCCAGTCAGCTGGGACCTCTGATCAGTTGCCTGCTGGAATAGCAGCACCTGGAGATGTGGGTCCTGAAAAGGGTGAGAACTAAAGAAAAATGCAGGGAATACTCCAAGTTCCTGTAAGAATGTACAGTACATCCATCACCTGGATAAAAGGCTCTGCTATAACTATATATAACTTGCTATAACATAGCAAGGTAAGATTTAACATTAAATCTTAAAATATCACTAAAATATTTACCACTTTAGCAAAAAATAGTATTTCTAATAAAGCATTCAGGTGAGCACAGTGATGGTGCCAAGGGCAGAAGTCACATAAACAAAACTATGAGCAGTTAACCTGTTTCATCCAAATCAGAGTGAGCTCTTAAAAATTACATGCAAAGCTGATACTGCTTTATTTATTCCTTTGTATTTATTCTCTTGTTCCCCTCATTCCTAAAAGTAGGGGTTCCATGGCAGAGTCTTATGTTACTACAAAAGGTTTCCAGAAATCATTCCATTCTTAGAAACAAGGATAACACATTGTTATTACAGGAAATGCAGAAGGCTGTGTACATACAACACAGATACCAGTGCTCCTCTCTGTGACCTGTAAATATAGAACTTTAAAAGAATCATTTGGCAGATAATTCAGAAGAACATTACCTCAATGATATCTCTGACTTGGTCTCCCATGCAGGGCAACCCTTGTATATCTTTCATTCTGGTTACTGGAAATGGAAGAGATTTCAGCAAAGAAGCTGCCCTTAAAAATTCCAGGCAGAATATTTCATTTTCTTTGAACTCATAATTTTCAGCCATCACCTCAAAGGCATCCTGGGATGGGGGAGGTATAGGAAAAAAAAAGTTAAAGTTTAATAAAAGCTTAAAATATTCAGTATGCTCCTTAGAAAAATTACTTTGTATGCTAATTCAAGAATTACTTTTTTACACCAGGGTGAAAAGATGGAGTTCATTAAAAAAAAAGGCAGACTAATTTTCTAACTTGAAGTTTTCCAGGTATCATAAAAATGACATTTTAGGGAAAAAATATATGAAAATATTTTGATCTGTAGCCGAGGCAAGCTTGAAAACTTTTTGTGAGATATGCCTTCTCTATTCTGTGCAGATCTAATAAATCAATGTGAAATAGAGCCATAATTTTTAGAATTATGCCCACCCATAAGTAATCCAGCAGATCAACATGTAACATCTGCATTTTCAGACAAAACCAAATAGGAATCTGCGCCAGTACTGGAAACCACCTTCATCTTTTTGAACATGAAACCATGCTTCTATTTAGTAATTTAGGGAACAAATGCTTTTTTTCCTCATTTTTCAGATGTATAACCTATGCAAATAGAAACACCCTTTTTTATGGTTCTCCAGCTATCCGTGGTTTGGTTTATTTAACATTGCACTCAGAAATACCTGAAGAATGTCCATATAGTTGGTTTTTTAAAAACGATCCGTATACAATTTATGCGGCTTTGAGATCTGTTTCCCTCCCAGAGTATTTATATAAATATGTATCTTAATAGTAGCAAATTTTAGAAATGAAATGCAGGGAACAGACCACACAGTGGTGTAGAGACATTTTTTGCTGCTTGCCACTGTAGAATACCAGCTTTTGAGAGAGAAAAAATACTGCAAAATAATTTTGTAAACAACCTAAGAACTTATGAAGGTTTTTAGTTGGTTAGCAGCTGGAAAAACAAGTTCTGAATGAAATCTTGCACAAACCTCAAAAATTTCAAGACTGCAAAATTAAGTGATTTCTTCAGAAATGCTTAGGAGTGGACCATTACTAGAAGAGACTTTCACTGTCCAGAATATTTACCTAGAACCCAGAGAAGTGGCTGTCAGTGTGCATCTGCCTGCAATTACCACTTCCCAGAGCTGTAGGCCAACTGCCTGCCCAGAAATGTTTTTGGAATAAATATGAGTAAAATCAAGAGACAGCAAATGGCTTATCAGAGCAATGACTACAGTGGATAGTAGGAAGGAAAAGGATTGTCTTTTTCATGCCCTCACTGTTCATATTTAGTCTCAAATTTCATTTCATTTGTAATGAATACAGAGTTTATATAGTTTAAATAAAAATAATTTTAGATTTTCCTTTGATTTTTAAGTGTGCTTTATATTGGAAGATAAAGGCCAGTAAAAACCAGCAGGCCTCATACATCCTAAATGCTACATGTGTAATATCTCCAGGTGAGTCTGTCCCAACCCCACTAACTGACATGACAGCAAATCCAGTGAAGTCAGCTCTTTATTACATCTGTGGAATAGAAAACAGCATCTATCACCCTGCATTGAGTGAATACAACCTCATTTGAACAACAACAAGATTTTACTTGAGCTACCATCATTTAGATCACTAAAATAGAACAATTTCTTAAACTTAAATATACCTTTCACAATGAATGTCGATAATTTACCATGTTACATTCCATGGTTTGGTCAGTTCTAGAAAAATAGACCATCTGACATGATGTGTTGTTTATATAGTAAACATTATCGTCTCCTTGAAACAAAATGAAGGTTTTACTCTAAATCTTCACGAAAACATTGTTTTTCCTTACCCTAGGATTTGCAAACCATTCCTCTTAACAAAACAAAAATATGAGATCTTAATTGTTTTGACAGTATTTCTTTAGAAGAAACAGGTACTTTAGCTGAACAAAACCACTTCATTTCCCCCTTTTTTTACCTGCACTAATATGTTAAAATGTATAAAAATAGGGCTTTCTACAGGCATATTCACTTACCAGCTATCCTCATCAGTAAAGGCTGTGAAATTCCATTTTCATAACATTTCATGAAAGATCTCATGAGAAGGACAGCTCTTTAGCAACATGCCTGATCTGGAAGTTTCAACTATCATTTACATTCAACTAGCCCTTGGGTATAAGGAATCAATAAGAGGAAAGAGAATGCTCCTTTGGGGCAAAAAATCCCAACAACAACAACAACAACAACAACACTTCAACAACAAAATAAAATAAAAAAACCCACCAAAAAAAAAAAAGCCACAAAAAAAACCGAAAAAACCCTCCCAATTTTTAGAAAAATAATGCGCAAGCTTTAGCTTCCCAACAGATGTCTTTAAATCTATTGCAGTAGTTAATTGTTGGATTTATTCAATTGCTTTTTTTCTCCCCGCATTTAAGATCTTTATTTACTTGACAGATTATGTTGTATGTAATTACACACCTTTTGGTAAAAGATAGACACATTATAATTTCCATTTTAAAAGAGAAATAATGCAGAAAAAGGTCAAAGTACCAGTTTGAGGTCATGAGCAACATGAATTCATCCCAGTTTCTATATGAAAGAAAAAACACAGCATAGACAGTATTGCAAAGCAAATGGGGAAATACATTTTACAAGTGGGGTATAGAGTCAGATGTTTCCTCTGCTGTGGGGTTTTCTGGATGTTCTACCCAGTTCTTGCAGTTTTTATTCTTTATCAGCTTTGAAGATTCTTTCCTACTATGCAATATAATATGCTAAATGTTGCTTCAAGTGAGATTTACAGTTCAACTCACAAAACTAACATTACTTTTGCTTTCTTTTTCTCTCTTTATAATCTGTACATATGAATACTCAAGAAAGCAGTGTTTGGCAAAAAATTTCTTACTCCAGTTAGCACTAAAAGCACTGATTGGGGGCAGAGATAAAAAGGTATAATTGCTAAATAGTTGTTCAAATAGCCTACACTGATAAACACAGCCAGAAAAATTCCGAAAATTCCCAGTTCCCAAAAGTAGCTATTCAGCAGCATGAATTAATAATGGCAGAGACTGGCAAAGCCATCTTCTTGATTAGAGTGCTCAAAAAATCTAAGGATGTTTTTCCTCAGTCCCAAAAGGCAATCTCTCACATGCACATCTGGTAAGTGTTCTACACTGAACAATCAGCCATTGTGATAATTGTGTCTGCAAACACCAGCACTAACCCTGCTGCAGAGAGGTGTCAGTCCCTTCCCACTGGCGGGAGGGCAGTTTTCAGAAAAGCTGTGTCACCATCACTATTGAAAAATACAATCACACAGAGCATTTTACTCAGAGTCTGTTGATAGTCAATGAGAAAATATAATCAAAGCATTTTTATGATTCTAGTTTGCATTTTTCAGTGTTTTCCTGCCTTTTTGAAGCTCATTAAGCTGTTTAAAATAAACAATGAAGGAGTATTGAATATTCATTATTCTCTGTACCAAAAACCAAATTGCCTGCAAATGCTGCAACTAATTACAGATCTGTCTTTTAGACAAAAACATTAAACTGCTTTTGACTTTTTTTATAAAATATTTCTTTAAAAAAGAAAACAGCAACTGGACTTGCTGTCTATTAAACAGTATAGTTCATATTGAGTAATATCCTAGAGGAGAAAAGCATATAAAACTCTAATATTATCTAAGAAAAATCTTACAATGTAATAGCTCTCTGGTGAAGTCTACTTATGGTGATATAAAAAGGAAAGTTATGGACCATTTATTCTAAACTTTTGTATGTCTTACATGAAGCACCTCACCTCCACTTTATCAATCAGACAAATATTCTGATTACCTGTTTATAAAGAACCAGTTTAAAAGGAAACTAAATTTCCAGAAATGTCCAGCACATGGGAGTTTCATTATCTTCACAGTACTCTGCAGGGTCTGCTCTAATTAAATGTGAAACAGAGTTGGGCCACATTTCAGTTCTTCAGTTACTGAAAATTTTACTTCCATGTCTGAAATTGCGGAATATTTGTTGGTGAGATTTCGACTATGAAAAAATTTAGGATTTAAATGCACCTCCAGATTCCAGTGGGTCAGATCCAAAAGTACTCTAAAATTTTGCTGAATTGTGTTAAAAATAAGAAAGGTGCCAGATGTAGAGAGGAATTTTGAATCTCATTTAATATCTGGTATTTAAGAGCTAAGAAGATAATATCATTAACAACACAAAGTTACCAGTAATCATCTTACACATGAAAAAACACAGACTAAAATATTATAAATGGTAAAAGTCACACAAATGAAACCAACTAAAAGTGCAAGATCCTCAACTAATATATAAGAATGATTCTCAGAAAAAAATAAGACCATGCTGGTTTCTGTCTGTTGAACAGCTGACCCAGTAACATTCAGCATGAATATCAGAGTACAAGTCATGCGTAAAAGTGAAACCAACAAACAAACAGATAAACATGCTCTATTTCATACTATCCTGCTCATTTCAACAACGTCAGAGCAGCTCCATCGTTACTTGCAAAACAGTCTTTAATAAACTCAGTTTAAGACTCTGCTAGAACAGACATCACCAATATTATCACACAAAAAAAACATATTTTAAATCTAATCTTCTTTGTAAAGAAATTACTACAGCTTCATGGAGAGGGCACTTGTCTTATTGCCATGCCTACACTTACAATTCCTCTGCTGCAAGACTCTGGAAAGCTGCTTCACGCCTCCCTACGTTTGTTTCTCTTGACATCTTCCATTCGCTGTCTATTAGGACTGTGAACACTCCAGGGGCTTGAATTCTTTACAATGTACTTGTACAGCATCTCACATGGAAAAGGGCCCTGTCTTACTTGAGTCTGCAAACACCACTGCAGCACAAATTAAAAAAAATATTAACACACTATTGTACAAGTAGCTTCAATCTGCCAAAGAGCTAAATAGCAAATTGTGATTTAAAAAACCCAATAATCCTACATGGTAAGTGTTTGAGAAACTATTATAGTCAGAACAACAATTTGAGTTAAATTGTTTTCCCTCTCAATCACTCTTGTCTACTTGTTTATCTGGTGAGTTGCAAATCCAAAGGACAGGTCCTACTTCTCATCACATCAGCCTCACCAGTGTTTGATGTCCATTCAAAACTGACCAAAGTTTTAGAATGCACCTTTCATTCAAATAATTTTCTTCTCTCTTTACCCACGGTAAATCTCAATTTTGCTTTTCAGTGGGAAGAGATATCTGGCATATGAATGGCCTTTGTCTAGGCTGAGAGCGAAAATAAATTCTTTCAGGTGTTTATTTCAAGGAGAATTAAGCAGTTTAAGCCAATCTGTAGTGCTGACTAAAGTGACTTCCAACTAAATGAAATTACTCATTTTTGTTCAGTCTGATTTTTTTGGTTTTGTATCTGTACTGAAAAGACCAACACTTACCCAGATCCAAAGATTTTATCATGTTCTCTTAAGTCAGCTAGAAAAACAAAGGAGCTGAGAGAATAACAATAAGAAGCATAACGTGCAGGATCTCCTTACATAAGCACTATTAGAAATAAATATGCTAGTTCCAGTTGCTCCTCATATTAACCAACAATAACATGTTCATTTCTTGAAAGAGAGTGCAATTCATAAGGTTTCAATATTATTCCACATAATGTAAAAGAAAACAATACAAATATGAGAAAATATCTGCTGACACAGCACAGAAATGGAGTTAGTGTTAATCACGTAACAATGACCTACATAAAAGACACGCTGTGTAATAAGAAATATAAAAGACAAAATGCATATTACATATATTAATATGGTCAAAGAAAGCAACATAGACTTGATGTATCATAAAAATTTGGATTGCTGAAAAGTAAAGATTTATTTATAATCTGTATGTCACAAAGCACCTTCCCACTTATCTTAAAAATCAGAATAGATATTTATTTCTTAGATGAAATCACCAATTAATTTTGAATAGGTATACACTTTGCACACATTCACATCATAATTCTGAGGTGCAGTGTGAAGAATTTTTACTGAAGTAAGCTATGTCAGTGGGACACTACCTGTTATTAAGAGTATCCATTCCGTTATGTGGTTTTCTACCATACCGCTCCCAAGTTCATTATAAAACTAAAGGATCTTCTGAGGTCTGTTTTAAAACGGAATAATAATAATAATTGCTTAAGCCACTGGCATACCTGATACATTTTTCTGTAGATACAAAAGAAGAAAAATTAAAAAGAAATTTTTTTTTTCTCTGACAGAGTGGAAAGGAAACCGGGCATCTTTCCCATGCTAAACATCCACATTCTCATTACCATGAGTAACAGCCAAAGCAAAGTAACATTCAGTAGCATTAGCAGTAAGACTCAGAATCACAGAACCATTTGCCTCTGATTTAATTAGTTTCTTCTGTAAGAATTAAATTGTATTTTCCTTACAGAAGAATGTCTTTCTGAATTTTATAGCAGTCTGATATTAGTATTCAAATCCAACAACCCCTCCTGGGCACAGCAGAACAACTCCTTTTATTTTAGCACAAGAAAACACAATGCAGCCTCCAAGTGTATATTTTGAGTGGGAGAGGGAAGAGAGCTCCAAATAAGCCAGAGAACAGCATTGTAATATTATAGTCCATAATAACATTAATATTTAAGACAATCATAAAGGAAGCTTGCTGAGGTACAGACTCCACTCAAAGGATCTGCTCCTTTGTTTTGCAGCTTTACCCATCTGAGCAGCCACAGCTCACCTGTGGAGTCAGGGTGATGTGTTCAGGTGCATTACTGGAACCCCCAGGTCAGAAAAGCCTGTGGCAGAGGTTCTCAGCCTGCATACCCTGAGGCCAAGGGACACAGTGCACTGTGACCCAAAGACTGCACAAAGACCGAGTCTGAAGCAGTTGCATTGCTACTCCATGAACTGAAACACAGTGCCACTGTCTCCTCCTTGGTACCTGAAATTCTTAGCGTCTTCTTCACACAACAAGCCTTACTACACAACAGCTCATAAATTACTTGGCTGGGATTTGCCCCATATTGAACATAATAATGAAGCCTTGACATCTGCATTTTTTGCCAAGCCTTCCATAGCTTCTTCCATGTGTAAAACTGGTTAGTTGCAACTTTCTGCAAGTTACTTTCTGGATGTTACAACAGACAGAAAACATGACACATTTGAACATAGAAACTGCACCTAGTATATTAAACTGCCCCATTTTCCTCATGAGCTCTCATCAAATACCTCTGCTACTTCTTTTTAATAACTAGTCTTTCATGATATATGCAGAGAAGGGCTCAAGATTAAAAAGGATCACTAATTATCAATTTCTTCAGAAATCAAGTTGCCAAAAGTGCCTGTCCCAAGAAACCAGGACATACAAATCCAACTGTACCCACATTGCTGCCTATTAGTGACTGTTCCGATGTAATTACTACGCTTCTCAAGCACAACTACTACTTGTTTGAAAGAGGAATTTGATACAGCATATCAGGACAAAGTCCAGTAAAAGAAAGAATCCAAGAGTTCATCAAAGAATGCATTAGCAAATAATAGTTTTGTGCCCCTGTTATAGGTATGATCAGAGAACTAACAGAGAAGCTAACCAAAGAAAACAGAAAATCTGTAAGGGAGCAAGCCTGGCTCACAGAATAAGGTTGTTATAACAAAATGCTACTGTCAACGCATAACTCAAGATGGTTTGGACCCAATTTTCAGGATGTACGGTATTGACCCAGGGAAAATCTGTCATTTAATGGTTGGCTGCCCACAGCATGCACAAGTGAATTATACCAATGCTTCAGTGCATTTGCTAAGTGCTTGCACTGAAAAATCTCTTGGAACACTTTTATTTGAGAACGTGAATTACAGGATTAATACATGGCCAAAAAAACAACCGCAACTCTAAAAATCAGAGTCCTGTGACGTTAGGCAGACTAACTGGCAGTTCTCCATGGCAAGAGCCAGTTCTGGCAGTCCTTGAAGACCCAACCCTCCATCTGTTATTGCCAGCTTTGGCTGTAAGGAATAAGAGCAACAGCCCTAAGGAGTTCCATTATGACTGTCAAGAGGCTGATTCTAGACAGACTCAGGTATTGTAAACTTGCCCGGTTCCATCTCCAGAAACAAAAGACAGCACTAAGAGAAGTTGCTCTCAAAATGTGTTAAAGATGAAAAACTGACACCTTTGTCACTATAAAATCCAGTGTCTACTCAGACTCAGAAATGTTTGATATATAGGGTAATAGAAAGGAATCTCAGTACTCCCATCATCAAACGTCCCACTTCTAGTGTGTTCAGCTAAATTCACTTATCAAATACAAGTTGTACGTTGACATTACCACTGCTGCATTGATAAATCTGCAAGTAACTTAGGGCGTGCCTCTGGGTAACACAGGTATAACAGAAACCACTCAATGAATGGGCTTTAAATGTTAATGATAATTAAAATCAACAACATTGTGCCTTCTGGGAGCAACGATTTTACTTTGCCATTATCCATCACACTCCTTTTAAATTTTTACCTTTAGAATGTCTGAAAAAATGTTCTAATATAGAGAATTCTGCAAAGAGCCCTGTCCCACATTCTACTGTTTTCAGGAAGTAGAGAACTAAGAGAACTTACTTCCTATTTCTCCACAAAGTTTGGTATCTTACATAATGTTTCAGTCATACTATGTTTGGTCCGACATTTTCCCCTACAGCAGCTTGTATTTGCTATTTACAAACAGTGAAAAAGAACTGCTGCTTTCAAGAGGTTAAATTATTACAATCACAACCTTGTTCTTCTAGCAGGAGGTGGGGAAATATACCATTTCAAAAGAAGCCGTTTGGGGAATGTTGGAATCATTGGGGTTGGAAGGGACCTCAGAAGGTCTCTAGTCCAACCTCAGGCTGAAAACAGGGTCAGAACTCAGTTCCCATAACACTGTTCGAAAAGGGACTTTTTTATATAAGCAAACAGTTTAACCTACTTGAGTACCATAAATAGTATCATCTAATTAATGATTATTTCAAAGCATAACTACAAGCCAAGTTTTAGGTCGTTTAATTTTTAACTGTGCATTCCCAGACCATGACATTTTTGAGTTGCTTGTAGGTTTATCTTTAGTTCCGAATTCCCAGACGTTTTAGTATTTACCTTGTAAAGGTAAATATATTTTATATTCACAAATAACTGGTATCTGTTGCTATTTTTTTTACATGGATCTTAAAAATAATATTTTCTTGAAAGATTTGTGTGTATTTATAGACACACACAAAGTAGAATCATAACAATTATAAATAATAAAAAAATAAACAATAAAGCTTTAGAAAAATGAGGAGGTGTTTGACATTACTGTTGAAACATATGCATGTAACCATGCCAGATATATTTAGACTGCACTACATTAGAGTCTCTGAGAAATGTTTCCTTTTGAATAGTGGTCACTGAGTATCTAGAGCCAGCCAGGAGGAGCCATTAGGCACAGTAACTCCAGAGTAATTTAGACCAGAGGACTCAGACCCTTCATACCCTCTGAAATGTGCAATTTTGTGAGCATTAACTAGGATATATGACAGTCTCCAAGATTTCTATCTAACTAGACAATTTAAAGGGGGGTTGGTGATGTTACAGTAATTAACATGCATCTGTTTTCATAACTGCTCAGTTGTGAAAATCTGAAGTTTAGAACCATACTTTGAAGAACTGAACACTTGGGCAACCCAAAAGACAGCATAGCAATTGTGAAGAAACATGGACTCACCTAAATCAATCTTTTGTTTATCATACTTCCAGCTTGTCAAATAAGACTGTAATGAAAGGCTAAAAGACATTTTTTGAATGTTATTCCATCATTTGTTTTAAAAATTCATGTGTTTACAAGCTATTAATGTATTTAAAGATCCACTGTGTTAAGCTTTCAGCAATACCTAGAGGATGCAATTAAGCTTGCACTCAATTTTAATTTAAGTATGGAAGATTTATAACTTCTTAAATTGTTATTGTGCTGCCTGTTTACTCATGAATTTGCTGAGGGTGCCATAGAAAATACTGAGGAAAGTACTATATTAATTATTCTAATTATACTAGTTTTTATTTTATGGATAGAATAAATATTACCGTGAATTTCTTGTTGTAGTTATTTAAAGTTGTCTTCCTCTGGCATGAATACTGAGATACTTTTGTTGCAATAAATGCTGGCATTTCCAATTCAAGTGTATTCAGAGGAGGAGATTGACATTGCTCCTAACAAGGAAAAAAAAGAAGGGTTAGTAACACACGTGGCAAATAGCTTAAAAATAACAAGAAAATTAATTTCATGAGCCCAAAATACAAACATTTAAAGAGCAGGCAAGAAAATAATAACGGTCCTGTCATCCTCCCAGGAAAAACATTTGATTTCACATTGGCTGCACTGACACTACCAGTTTACCTGGTGATTACTGGGATTTTTGATTTTCTGCACTAAGTTCTTCCAGGTAGTTTTCAATGGCACTGCCATTTAAAAAAAAAAAAAGAAAGTCTTTCTAAATGATATGTGTGTCTACTACTCTTACTATTGCTGTAAGTTTGAAAAGCTACAAAGCTTTAAGAGCAGGTAAGCTCTAAAGAACCGAGTTTTTGCAGAAAACGCTAGATTACTGAATACAAGATTAGGGATATTAGACCAAAGAGAAATGTTGAAATAAATGACTTTTTCAGTCTGTAGCTAAATCCAGTAGTGGAGAAAAAATGTTTGTAGGAATTGAAAATAGAGTTTTCTCCACTCTTGCAGGTGAAATGATAGAAAACTTTTTCTTTTGGATTTAATTAATTAAGCTAAATGTTCAATTTTGGGCTCATTTTAGAGTGAAGGAAACATTTAGAAACAGCTACAGAAGAGTAATCTCCATCCTTTTTCACTCAACAGCCTGTTGGTAATGTGGTTTCTCTCCTTGCCAGCTCCCATAGATGCTGATCCAATCCAGACGTCATTTTTTACACATTCACTGAAGCAAGGAAAAGGAGCCAGATGCCAAAACTTAAACGGGCATTTCCTAATCTCCAGGCTGCCTCCGTGCTCATTCACTTTTCACCGAACTTTGCTGCATGCAAAATAGACCAAAGTCATACAGGTCTGTGGGCAACCCACCCCTGACAGATAGGAATTCTCTTGAACAGCAGGACTCAGAGCCATACCCCAGTGGCAAAAGAGAGTCCTGAGCACAAGCCCACAATATGTGAGCGTCCTGACCAGGGAGCAACAAGGAAAAGGCAAGCTCATACTGGTTTTCTGCAGCTTTATATATCTAGTCCTTCAATTCCTTCACTTTCTTTAATGTGCCAAATCTGAAATACTTCAGAAACATGTAGTACCTTCAGCAGTTCTCTGTATTTTTTGCTCTTGGTCCTTTTGCTTGAAAACATTTGGTAGATGTGTCAAAAACATTGCGTTGCACTGTCCAAAAGCCACAGGGAAAGGGTTCAACAATAACAATAAAAAATATCATGAAGATACATAAAAGAAATTTTCACACCAATAATGGAATGATGAGCCCTTTCTCCCCTGTATCCAATCACACAGACAAAAGGGTAGCAAACTGTTGTGGTGCACAAATGTGGTTAGATTATTGATATGTTATTGATGGGTTTTGCACTGGGATTTGTTGTATTGTACTAGTCTGGGCTTGTCCCTCGCACATGTAGATGTCATAACCCCTGAAACCAAACACCTGTACCTGGACCCTGCCCCTTTTCCCAAGTAAATTGTATCCTATTGGTGATGGGTTTTGCCCCCTCTCCTTCCTCCCTGGGGGGTCAAAAGGGGTCTTCAGGAGGCCCCCGCCCTCTTCGCCTCCAGGATTCGATGCAGTAAAGATCTAAGAATGTTATCCCGAGGAGAAGAGCGCCTTCTTTCTTTTACCTAGGTTCTCTTGTCACGTGTAGCTCCCGGGGGCCCTGAGCTAGCCCTAGGAGCCCCTCAGACCTCACCGTGACAGCAAACCTATAAGCATGTGTATATCTTCATAACCACACCACCAAATATAATTTCATGCTAAATTGCCTCTGTATTTGATACAAAGTAGTATAAAACACAGTAGTTAAATAGTAATAGTTAAATAACAGTATTCACACACACACACAAAAGGTATTTGCTTGCTTTATATACTTGCTTTGCTTGCTTTTTTGCTTGCTCTATGTACAAAAGGTAAATGCTTGCTTCAGTTTATACAGCTGAAGGAGCAGTGAATTATATGGTGGTTTTCATAACATACACTGAAAGGTAGAAAGCTGTTTTATGTGTAAGACCAGTCTTGGGAATAACCAAAATGGGTTTCAGTCAGGACAACAACACAACTCATCCACTTTTGCAGACATTCATGAATTGTATTTTTTAATTGATTTTAAATCATATAAACTATGATGGATTAGTGCTAATATACTGCTTGGAATGATAGCGGCAAAGACTATGAACAAATAGAATGTTACTAAATAGAATATTTAATAAGCTGTTGCCTTCATTAGGACACAGATATACAAAGAACAAGACCTCTACATGCAGCAACACCTGCTACTGTGGAGGAAGGCAAAACCAATACAGAAGGTCTCTGCATTTAAGAGTGTGATAGACTGGACCTAAACATCCTGTTCCCGCCTTAGCAGAGATATTTGAGCATTTTCCTTAATCAGTAAGAGTTATGCATTTAGTTAACCGGACTTGATTACATATAACAACAGAAGAAATTTTGGATAGAAATTAACAGCAAAAATATCTGGCAAACAGTAATTACTACAGTCTGATTTGCAGGGAATATTATGATGCCTGCATGTGAACTATAGAAATGATCTAGCAGCAGCAGAACATGAGCAGTATTGATACTGCGTTTTGGTGGGAAAACCAAATGTGGAAAAGATTATGGGACAAATCTAGAGTTCCATCAATAGCAATTACAGTGTAGAATGAGGAATCCTGGAAACTCATTACATCAAAAATAATTTCTAGTACTGGGAAGAAGCAACTACAGAAAAGAGAAAAATGGTAAAATATAAGCATTAAAATTACTCTTTTTTTTTGCATATAAGTCTACATTAAAATGAAATTATAGTACACTGAACAGGGGCAACCACTGAAAAATATCAAAATGTGTAGGCTACTTAATCACTAGAGCTAGTCAGAGTTTCTACCCCACAACCAGGCTGCAGTGAATGTCACTTGCTACTCCTTCACAGTGACATTTTCCACATGGCATAAGCAGGCAAAACAGCCTGTACCACTAGCATCAATTTGTAAAGCAGACAGACTTGGTTGCAGAATTAATCTTGTGGGGGACTATTTTGCTCTTTGTCAAATTATTTTTAACACACCAAGAAGTATAATGACATAGGGAAATAATGAGAAAATGAAGCAGCAGTGAATGCACAGAGACGACCAGCCAGCAGCTTTGTAAAGCCCAGACAGCCCCAGCCAAATAATAAAGTCCTCTGATATCCAGCATTTTATGAAGAGAAGGCAGACAGTTTATAAGTTTCATTTTTATTTCCTGAGAAACTCTGATTGTCAGTATGAAGGATTTCTTCCATTACTTACAGCCTCTCTCTCACAAGGAAACAGTGAAATGCTCCAGAAAATGTTAAATAGGAGCTTCCTGACACAGGGTAAGACAAAGGATCAAAGATGGAACTTTCTTTTCCTAATGTGGAGAAAAATCCTTTGCTCAAATAAATAAAATTTCTTTTCCTTTCTAGGAAAAAAAAACAAACAAAACACCACCAACCCCCCCCCAACTAATTAGCTAACAACTTCTAGGTTCTGACTGAAGAAAAGACAGATGAGATGCAGTCACAGCACAGTTCTTAAGGCTGCTGAGTGTGCAGCGACCCTTACAGATCTCTTCCTCTCTTTTTATCCCTCTGAAAGCCTCCCCTCTGCCTCTTTGTCTTCCATAACCCAGGAAACATCAGTACTTTCTAGCACGTGGGGATGCCCTTGTGTACATATTAATGTCCACGTCCTGCTATTTTCAAGGATACCCATCTGCTTGAGGTGGGAAAGGTGTCTTTGGAAAAGGGCAGACCTTTGCCAAAGAAATATTTCGCTTCTCTTTTAAAGCAGGTATTTGGCTACCATATTTCCAAAGCTTATTAAATTAAATGATGGCTGCTAACCCTAAAAGTCAACTGTGACCAAATGAATCAATAGTAATTCTGTCCATCTTAAATCTGGTCAACCAACCTTTTATTCTCTATAAATCACCAACATCAGAGCATCTCTCGGATCATTCTCAACCACAGATAAATGTACTTTAATGACAATTGTAATTAGGATGTTAGCTAATGATCTGTAACTCTGACTTTATTCCCCTTGTTTTGCATGGAGAAGGGCATTTCTTTTTGCTAATGCAGTAAAACAAATGTCCTGAATGAAGAACAACCTTCCAAATAGGCTACTGTAGGATCTGAAAGATGAAATCTTATTGCTATTGATATTAATGGGAATTTGACCACAAAACTACATGGAGATAAGATTTCACCCAAAACATTCCCCCACTGCAATCCATTCCTTTTACTTCAAAACCTTCATGATCTAGCATGAGTTCAAGGTTTGTTAATTCACTTTCATTTCACATTTTACAAGTCTGACATAACGAACCAAATTTGTCTTCAGTGAAATTCCAATTAAATTACATTATGTATGCGTTCAGTCTAGTACTTAAAAAGAAAATTAACCTTTACTTCAATCTTTCCTCATTTCTTAAGGCAGAAAAAAGAATTAGCATGGTGACACTGCAACAATAAAATTATTTTTAAATTTGCTACACCTCTAGAATCCTTTTTTTTCCTTGTTTGCTTTACAAAATGTTTATTACCTTAGAGCAACTATATAATTAAGATTGGTCTTAAATATAAGATTTAAAAGTAACAGTATAGCTGCCACTGGCTTCCTTGCTGTACTATACTTTTATTAGCATGAAATCTTTATGTTTCAATAAAAACAGAAGCTCTTACTTGCAGAGCCAGTCTCAAAGTATAATAATGATCTCCTGACAGTACTGATAACTTTTTCAGAAATTTATGCTCCAGCAATATTCCAAAAGGAGTTTTATATAAAAGAAAACTAAGGCAGTTGCCTTCTCATTGACTTAAAAAAAAATTGGAGGAATTTTGGAGAAAGACAAAGGCATTTCTTGCTTTGAAAATAAAATTACAAAAACATATTTTATGAGCTATCTGAATCTGTAGGTTTCCTCACACAGCTGAAATTAAGAATGTACATAAAGGGTAATTTGTTTTACTTTCAATGCTGATGTGAAACTCTCAGGAAGGTTCACAGGATTTTGTTCATGGTTTTGATGCATTTCTTGTTTAGAGAACTTCTTTACATTCCCTGTATTTATATTTTTATGGCCTCTAAGATAAAATAAAGCAGTAGTTACAAGGCCTATTTTCAGGGTTTTTTCTTTTTGTAATAATTTCTTTGGTCTATTCTCCCTCCAGCAAATTTACAGAAAATATTATAAATTTATTGCAAAAATAAATCCTTGGAAGGATTTCAAATATAAACACACATTCTATCATGGAATCATGCTAAGTCTGAGAGTGACAGCTCCATCTGGTGTATTCACTCCCCCCTCCCCCCCCAATCCAAACTGTTATTAAACAGTAATTCTTATATGTTAAAACCTGGAAAATAATTTTTGGCAATGAAAGTGAAACATGACTGAAAAAAAATATCTGGAGTTACAGTTTTTCTTGGGAAAGGACATATTTATGAATCATCTTTCATAATCTAAATTTCAAGATGAAGAAGCAGCAAACAGCGCAATGTCGCTGTTAAATATTCAGGCATTCTGCGCCTCACAGGAAGGCACATGCTGCACATCCTGCCGTGGTCGCAGTGTGGTCACAGTTCACACAGAGTCTAATCCAGACCCTCGGGAATCAGCAGGAATCCCTCACTTTACTTCAGAGAGCTTTAGATCAGACTTGTAGTTCTCCTGACATATGAATTAATTTCTTTGCCGGTGCACATTAAACCCATCACCACGAGGCTCAGGCGGGTGCAGAACGAGGGAGCAGCTTTACCCAGCTGCAGTGCAGGGCTGATTTCATGGCTCAGTGGCACGAGCTGGGCACGGCACACCCGGCATCCCCAGCAAACCCCCATCACTTAGAGTGTGCTGAGGCATTGAATGCCACTGCTTCTCACTATGCTCCAATCTGAGAAATTAGTAGGTAATTTTGTCAGATATAGATCAGAGGAAAATGTCATCATCCGTTGCTTCAAGGTCAAACACCATTCATCAAACACTCAGCCTGCCATTTACAATATCCTCTGAGTTACAGCTTCCACTGAGAGATAAAAGAATATAATAAAACTTTTTTTCTCTTAGCACAGTTTTACTTGATGGTGCCACGTCTGTAAACACATGTTCACAGACTACAGCAATCTTCTTTTCACAGGTCCTTCCAGGGCCCAGCTGTTACCTGACCAACCTGCTAGGGCAAAAGTTGTAATATTTTTGCATTGTTTTGAGGAGGCCAAGTATTGCATCAAGAGCCCATTGAAATGCACTGCTCTCACTGGGATATTTACCATGATATTGATGTATTTGAGCAAGTAGCACAAGTACCAGCACAGCAACAAGTGCCTCATTGATGGATATTGCAGAGACACCTGGGGCTGTTCAGCCTCTTAAGGCTCCAGGAAGACCTAACAGCAGCCTTCCAGTAATTAAAGGGGCTACAAGAGAGCTACAGAGAGACTTGTTACAAGGGCACAAGACAAGGTGAATTGGCTTTATAACAATAGAGGAGAAATTTCAATTAGATATACAGAAGAAATTCTTTTCTTTGAGGGTGTTGAGGCAGTGGAAGAGGTTATCCAGAGAAGCTGTGGCTGCCCCATCCCTGGAAGTGTTCAAGGCCGGGCTGGATGGGGTTTTGAGTAACCTGATCTGGGCAGGGCAGTTGCAGCTGAATAATCTCTAAGGTCCCTTCCAGCACAAACCACTCCGTGATTCTGTATCACCACTTTGTAACCTGTGATGACACAGTAACTCAGCATTACCAGACACTGATAGAGAAGGCATGGACGGTGTTTGTAATCTATTAAAAATGTGTGAATTACTCATAACTTTTAGAGAAAATTTTTTTACATTCAAAAATTATATCACAACACAATTATATATGTTTTAGGTTTAAAAAAATAAAATCACAGCCATTCACTTTGGCTATCACTGNTATGCTCCAATCTGAGAAATTAGTAGGTAATTTTGTCAGATATAGATCAGAGGAAAATGTCATCATCCGTTGCTTCAAGGTCAAACACCATTCATCAAACACTCAGCCTGCCATTTACAATATCCTCTGAGTTACAGCTTCCACTGAGAGATAAAAGAATATAATAAAACTTTTTTTCTCTTAGCACAGTTTTACTTGATGGTGCCACGTCTGTAAACACATGTTCACAGACTACAGCAATCTTCTTTTCACAGGTCCTTCCAGGGCCCAGCTGTTACCTGACCAACCTGCTAGGGCAAAAGTTGTAATATTTTTGCATTGTTTTGAGGAGGCCAAGTATTGCATCAAGAGCCCATTGAAATGCACTGCTCTCACTGGGATATTTACCATGATATTGATGTATTTGAGCAAGTAGCACAAGTACCAGCACAGCAACAAGTGCCTCATTGATGGATATTGCAGAGACACCTGGGGCTGTTCAGCCTCTTAAGGCTCCAGGAAGACCTAACAGCAGCCTTCCAGTAATTAAAGGGGCTACAAGAGAGCTACAGAGAGACTTGTTACAAGGGCACAAGACAAGGTGAATTGGCTTTATAACAACAGAGGAGAAATTTCAATTAGATATACAGAAGAAATTCTTTTCTTTGAGGGTGTTGAGGCAGTGGAAGAGGTTATCCAGAGAAGCTGTGGCTGCCCCATCCCTGGAAGTGTTCAAGGCCGGGCTGGATGGGGTTTTGAGTAACCTGATCTGGGCAGGGCAGTTGCAGCTGAATAATCTCTAAGGTCCCTTCCAGCACAAACCACTCCGTGATTCTGTATCACCACTTTGTAACCTGTGATGACACAGTAACTCAGCATTACCAGACACTGATAGAGAAGGCATGGACGGTGTTTGTAATCTATTAAAAATGTGTGAATTACTCATAACTTTTAGAGAAAATTTTTTTACATTCAAAAATTATATCACAACACAATTATATATGTTTTAGGTTTAAAAAAATAAAAGCACAGCCATTCACTTTGGCTATCACTGTATTTGTGCAGCAGGATCTGTCTTACCGTGAGACGGTACTTCATTTCTGAGTCAACTGGTCTTCCCGCTTCCATGCACGCTGTAAACCAGGAGATATCCAGCAGCTCAAACCTAGAGCTGTCACCCACAGCCTGTCCTTTCAGCCAGTCCAGCACCTCCAGGTAAGAGTTGTTCTCAGCCACAATATGAGTGACAGAGTCACTGTCAAGAAGTACACAAAAAGTTTTCTTTTTTTTTTCACTGAATTCAACTGTACACAGATACAGAGCTGTTATTTCTGTATTTACTTACCATCCACTTCCTGAAAATTGTAGTGTATATTGTACATTAGGATGTGGGAAGCACTTAAGTTTTCCTATCACCACATATCTATTCCAGTCACTGACGCTGCCTTGAGGAAAGACTCTAGTCTGACAGCTCCTGTAAGTGCAGCATTTTCTTTCCTGAAGGATCATTTACCTTCCATAGACACTAACCTAATACACATTCTTTGCAATTCTGAAAATATTTAGCTTACACAATCAGTACCGTAATTAAAAGGCTGCTTGACAACACCCAACAGCCTCTTCCCAATAATCATCATCAATGAATGAAAGCTTTGCAACATTAAAAAGTCAGTTAACAATAATTACTTAAAACTTTACAGCTAGTAATGTCTTTCTGGATATTTAAGTTTTCTGTACTTCTATGAAGCTGTTCGTTACATATGGCATTGCCAAATGTTCATGGATTAAATCTTATGAACTACATGCTCCATCTAAACACCACTTCCTTGCTCCTAAGCCAGTCTAGCAAAAATTTACAGCTTGAACTGTTGTTCAATACATTATATGGTGTACACTGCCTAAAAATACAATAGCACAAATGTCATTGCAGTAAATCTGGGTTGTTGTACTAGAACATTGAAAAGGATCACGTGATTAAAAAGACACACTTCAGTACCCATAACAGGAAAATAATAGACAGGCACAAAGTTACATTTCAAGAAAAGATTACATGCATACTTAGGATGACCTGTAAGTTTATTTCTGTCCTGCTGATGTTTCTCAGCAAGTTTAGAAAAATAAAGACTTGGTAGGAAATTTTGAATGATTCTGAGTGTTCCCACATCCCACACAGCCCACAAGGGGGCTGTCACCCACACAAAAAACACAAGAGAAAGGAGAAAATTCTTCACTTCCATGAACTTGAAGGACCTCGGTATCTCCAAAACATATTCCAGCATTAATTTCTATCAGGCAAGAGATTCCTAAACTTCTTGCAGGAAAGGCACAGACAGGCAGTGTCACTCTTTGACACTATTTTTATAGAAATAAAGCTAGAATTGGAACATAAATTGTCTTGATGGCAGCCACCTCCATTTGAAAGTCTCTATGACTTTCTGCTAGCCCACACTGGTGACAGCCTTGTGCATATGCAGTAAATTTCCAATGGACCTGACAGATTGCTCTGCAACCCTTCTGTAACACCTGGAGAAGTTAAGCCATCAACCGGTCGAAGCAGAGAGGACAGCACTGGTAGAGATTGGTGGTTAGCATAGACTTCAAAACATGGTGTGTGCTGTTAAAGGCAGACTGCACAACCTTTCAAAGCAAATTACCTTCCAGAAAACCAAGAAAATCTCTTGGCCTATCTCTGGGATCCTTATTCAAACAAGTAATCACCAATTTCATTAAGCCATGAAATCACAGTGACAAATACTGGAATCACTCCATAGAAAACTTATCAAATAACTCTCCAAGGCAATAAACATACTACATTTTGGCAATATAAGAAAGGTACTGAAAGGCCTGTGCTTCAGAAATGTGAAAACTGTCATGCTATAGCACAATTTTTTTTGCTCCATATAGTGGAACTTTTAGAGCAGAGTCCATTGAAAAATAATAAATCCCAATTTTTCTTTCTAAAAGATTACAAACACAGATTAAATTAATCTCCATGAAATACTGTTGGGTTTATTATTATTTAACTCTTCTAGTTTAATTAAACTGCCACATCTTTATACTTGAGTAAAAAAATCAGTTAGAGACATACAACTTCTGCTTCCTGTGGTTTATTTCACTTCATATAAAATATTCATATGTTATGTATTTGTACCAAGCTGCAGATCTGGGAACTTTGCCATAACTATGCTCACAGCAGCAGTTTAGCTGCTGTTCTCCAGTTTCCTCTCGTACCTGTACAGCTGTGCTGTTTTCTTGGTATAGAACATAACAAATTTAGCATTTCCTCTGGCATTTTCAAAGACAAACGTCAACAGTTAAATAGTTTTGTTCCATCCAGTAGCAGCTAAGCTGAAATTAAACGTAACACCTGCCGCATACAACTTACAGAAAGTCTGAAATAGGGGCAATAAATACCTGTGTGTCAAAGCAGCCCAGATAAAGCACTTACACAGCCCTCTACAGATTATTAATGTAGGATTCAGGACAGCACTCTTCATTTCTTTTTTCCCCAAGAATTCAATTAGTTTTGTATCAGATGCTAATTGCCTACTTCTGTTCAATACCTGCTTGAATCTTGCTTTACAAATTATTTCGCCCTCCCTTCTTCCTCAGGCTTTCAAAGTTGATGGGATTGAAAAAAGTCTGTGGAAATAAGCTTTTATAGGAAGGACCCAGTTGTACACTATCTTCATACAGATCCAGAGAAATGATCTGGCTTGCCTCCAGTTTTTCAGAGAACCTGTATAATGATGCAGCTTTTGGAAAACTGCATAATGACATAACCAGCACTTACATAAAGCACTATTTCGAGGAAGGCTTCCTTCAGAATAATTGGCTTACTGAAACCAGACAAATCTGGAGTATGTTTTCACTCTCAAATGCCACATCTGTGGTATTTTACTCCTAAGTTTTTTTCTCCAGTGCTCTTCTAAGTTGTACTAAGGTGTTAGCCAGTAACTTTGAGACTTGCATCAGGGTAAAAAGATTAAATACTATAATACCAGAGATGATGTAGAAAAGTGCCCCCCTCAACCAATCACATTTTTCATTCCTGTATATTTAGCTTTTTTTCATTTTAGAAATTGGCCTTTAAGTTTATATTATTCTTAACCTGACTTCAAAGGGGAAATAAACAATGAGTGATCTGGATGAGCTAAAGACAAAATTCATATGCAGACACATGAAAATTGACAGATTTAAGATAAATTAGAAACACATTTTAAAAGTGAAAAATTAGAAATTTTGCTAAGTTTTGTGATTTCCCTACTCTCTGTCCAGAAGACAATAGAAATAAGCCACATACTAGGAACACACCCTGAACTCCTGAAACATATTTATAACGGGAAGAGCCAAGTATATCCACCAAAAACATAGGTAAAAACTTNTACTGAACTTTATTTCATAAGTGCAGGAAAGTTTTGGGGAATCCAACCCTTTCGTTCTCTTCCTCTGGGAGATTACAGCTGGAGCTTTGAACCTATCCATGCTGCAAGGTAGAAGTGCTTTCACTTGGGTAAAATAGAGGTAACGTGCTTTCTACCAGGCAACAGCTGTATTTAAT